>PVLD010010668.1:0-69568 GCA_004027595.1 Dinomys branickii | reverse complement strand
TGGGAAGAAGGCAGGTATAAACACAGCGGTACTAAACACCAACCATTCTATGCACCATTCCTTCCGTAACACAAATATGGGTGCTTTTAAAGAGCATTTGCTTTATGAAATAAAATTTCAAGATTAATCATCAACTAGTGGACCACATGCATGGGAACCTGCTGGTGATGGTGTCTTTTCCAGGATTTTAAATAGAAAACAAGAGGCAGGGAATCAGTTAGAGATGCTGAGCTCCCAGGCCAACCACACGTTTCTGTCCTTCCCACCTCCCAGCACTGAACTCTGCTCCTGAGCCCCAGCACTTGCCTTTTTTAGGACACTGTCCAGAGTCTCAGGTCTACTGATGTCAAAGCAGATCAGCACAGCGTCCGAATCTGGGTAGGAGAGGGGCCGAACATTGTCATAGTATGGAGAACCTAAAGAGAAAGGAAGGCACACGGGTGAACACGGAAGTTTCTGTCTGCCCTGCAGTAACTCTTCCACCTTGAGATGAATCTCTTGACTGTTCCCTGCATTCCCGCCCTGCTTCCCCTAACTCTTGGAAAAGAAATGCAAACACACAAAAGCCAGGTTACCAATGTAGTCTTTTCTTCCAGAAGATGAAAAGCACCTTACTCCTAATATGACTTGGAGGACTAGGACCTTAAGGCAAGTTCAAAGACTACAGATGGGAGGCACCTGGTTGAAACAGGAAAGCACCCAGGGCCAAGTGGCCTTGTGTCCAAGTCCACCTCCATCACCAAAGTGGGAGGAAGCCAAGTACCTGTAAGACTGTGCCTCTGAGTCTTCATTCATTAAATGAAAACGAGGACAACATACTGCTTGGCATTAAGTAAATGCAGCAAAACCCAGCAAACACCTGGCATTTTGTAAAGGCTTGGTAAGTATTAACAAGGATTGCTATGGATGTGTTACGTCTGTTGTTACAAGCTGAGCACCACAAACCGAGCCACTTCTTAGGAATGAGATCAGTCCAATGCTAGGACTGGCATGGACAGAGGGAAGAGGGCGGGTTCCGCTTTGCAGAGACCCACGGCAGTCCACGTCACAGCCACCTGCCTCCAAGCCACATTTGGACCAGCCCCTGACCCGAAGTTCATGCATTTAAACTTATCCCCACTCCCTACTGATTTTCTTTCTATAACAGCAACCAGTGTAATAGATGCCATGTCGGATCATGTCACTTTTTTCTTATACAGTTCTACTTTTATTTTTTTTATTTTCATTTTAAAAAATTTATGTACTTTAAAAAGAAGTGACACCATAGCATGCATGATGCCAACGTCCTGGCCTGTATTAAACCCTGGCTACCCCAAAAGCTCAGATAACCAAACAAGTAATTTAGTCACAGAAATGCTCTAGTCTCTTGGGAAGTTTCTTCTACTTCTTTAAGACTTCTGAAGGGCACCTAATTACCTGAGGCCAAAACTTAAGACACAGCATCACTATAAAACTGAGGACAACTTCATCAATTGCTACCTTTTCAAATGCTCATTTTATAGACACAGACATTTCACAAACAGGAAAACCATTTTACTAGGCAACACTTACATGTATTTTTTATTACTTTTTGATTCCTAACAAAAGAAAATATAATGCACCAAAGCCTTCCGGAAATGATTTCATTTTGACAAGGTTTTCCATTTCAACAGAAAAACATGGAACACTGTCCGTTCTTAAGTAAAACCAATCTCAATAAAGTCACTGAGAAAAAAGCTTTTAAGAAAATCTTCTATATTTCTATCAAAATACAGAATTTTAGAGGCCTGCTTGCATAACCTGGAAGTGACTGTCTTAGTACACTGCCATCCTGTGTTCATCACGAATTCTGGGTCCCTAGCATTCCATGCAGAGCCCCAGGCTATACTGCTGCTTCCTTCCGCACTGCTCTAGAGAAGGGAAGCAACAGCTTCAAGCAGGGTGTGTCTGGTGAGGAAAAGGGGGAAAGTTGCAGGAACTGGGAAGAGCAGTGTGAATAAGCAGAAATAAGCCGAGCGGGAGCTGTTCCTCAACTATACCAGCTTCCTGCTCGTGTTTGGGTTCAGGGTCCTGCTAGAGGAGATGCTGACAACTGAAAGGTACTTTCCCAAAGTTTTTAGAGTTCAGAGTTTAAAAAGTCAACTCATTTTAAATATTAAGATACATCAGAATGAGGCTGTCTCCCAAAATGACAAGCTGTGGCTGTATTTTCAGCTATGTACAGCAAAGAGAGGTTAGGAGAACGACTCACAAACAGTTCACCCACTCTGAGCATTTGAACTTCCCTTTCTGAACAGTCAGAAAACCCAAGATCACAGAGTGGAAATCCAAATGCTGTACACAAGGGTTTTCTCCTCTCCTCAAAGTTAGCAGGAGATGCAATGACCCCCTACCTATAAAGTCAGAACTGCCAACAGTTCAGATTGTCAGAAACCTAAGCAGGCCTCGGAAACCTCCTTTCTTGGAAATTATTCACATTAAGAAACAACTTTCTGGCTATGTTCTGGTCTCCAGCTGGCTTGGCCTTGAGTACCAGCTTCTCCAGGTGCCTCCCTCCTTCAAGACAGGATGGTGTCTGTTACGCTCACTGCAAATATGCCCTCAGACAACAGACCCCATTTTTTCTGAATATAAAAATTAGGAAAGGTGGCTGAAGAAATCCAAAAGGGCGAAAGTAGTTTACTTAAAACTGGAACTACCAGGAAAATCCAGAGGAAGGATTTCAACACTGCGGGTGCAGGTGGCTTGTGGAGAATGCCCCACCCCTTGTAGACAGAGTTTCCCCTCCCCTAGCCATGTTACGGGCACAAAAGGGATCTGTCTGGCTTTGCGTTCAGCCCTCTCACAAAGGCTGCAGATTCAGGCTTCTGTGCTTAGTGGGTGTATGCAAATATCTGCAAATTTTAGACTCTGGCTTGATTTTAAGATGAAACAGATGTTTCAAGTTGAATCAAATTGTCATAGAGGCTTGTTTCTGCTTTTGTTTTTATCTGGTTTAACACTTTGAATGAAAATACATATGTGTTGTGAAGGTTCATGAGAAATAAACCACCATGTGTGCGGAGGTAACGAAGTAATTAGAAGAACTTTAACAAGATCCAACTAGGAATGATACTTTGATCTGGTCTTACTGCGTTTGCTAAGAAACAGTGTTGGTTTTAGCTCAACAAGAGTGTTCAAAGGAACTAATAAAACAGATCACTACATTTATTAGTTACAATTTGTCTGACCACCAACGACAGGAGTAATTTGCCATTAAAAATAACAAGACTTACTTAGTCATTACATTTCTTTGGTAGGTCAAGGTTAAAACTATTTTGGGGAGGAGAGAATAAAATCATTGTCTCTACTTTTTCATAGTAGGAAAACTTATATAGAATTAGAACTGTCTCAACAGGCATTATCTAAAAATTCATCAGCCAAGGAGGACCTTCATGAAAAAAAAGGAATTCCTGTGTGATTTACAGTGTATACTATGTGTTTCAGCACTTTGCACACTCTCCTGTTCTTCCTACAAAACCCATGTTACCTCACAAAGGAGGCCAGGCAAGCAAAGCCAGACAGCACGGCCACCCCAAGTCAGGAGAAAATGGGGAGGAGTCCCAGGAGGGCCCTGCTCTAGTGAGCAGCAGCACAGGGAGGCAGAGATGACACCTTCAGGGCAGCCAAAGCTAAGTCCACGGAGGAGGCACAACACCTCCTCAGGGCTCCTGCACCCTCCAGAAAAGTTCTCTGACACCTTGTGAAAGTAAACAGAAAAAAAGTTAACTCCTGTAGATGTTTTTTTCTCCCTTACCAGATGCACAGGAAGCTTCTAAGGTGCTGTCTAAGCACAAGAGAGCTGAACGTAATGTACTGCGAGAGCACGTATTACACTTCGCAGCACACTGATGTACAGGAAATCCGCACTCGAATACCTAGGAATGTTCTACACTTAAGGTCCAAGAAATCTGGGTAGTGAGCTTTGCTTGTCAAATAAAACTCTTTCTGAGCATGTGAAATAGCTTCATGCACATGGAGACCCACACATGCAGCAATTCTCTTGTACTCAGCGAAATGTTAAACACAGAGCACTGTTCCCAGGTCCTCCTTTCTAAATAGCCGTACTTTCAACAGGCAACTGTAGGAAGTCCTATTATAAATACACAAGGACAACGCATAGCGAAATGTGTGCACCACCAAAAACTATAGTTGAAGGGCTTTGCTGGGGTTTGGATTCAAATAAATCTGCTTCTGGGATTCTTAGCTGCTCAAGTCTGGCAAACACGAACAAAGTTAAAAAGATATTTGAAATTGTGGATTTACCCATCTTTGTCTTTGAGATCATTAATTTCAAGTGAGAGTAAAATTTCCTGCCCAAGAATAGTCACAAAGCACCTCGCCCAGAAACTAATTCTGCAGACACATACCTGCCTGTTGAAGTCACCCTTTCACAGGCATAGAACATACCTTATTTGTACATAATTAAATGTATATGTAAGAAGATTCATGTCCAAAAGGGAGGCTTCGTGGACTTTCTGCAAAACCAGTTCAAACACTGTGAGCTTTCGGAGGAGCCTGAGAGCTGAGAGCTTTCCTTGTTGAATGTTTTCTAAGTGTAACTTCTTACACTTGAACTTTAATTTGAACTTTCATTCTTCCCTAGTAAGAAATTCCTACCTTAAAACAGTAAGTTGGGAGAACCATAGATTTTGGGCATACAAAAAAGTACATTAATGTTTGGTATTTTCAGTGACCACCCAAGCACATCTCTGCCAGATAGTAGCTAAAATGTGAGACTGCATGAACTGCCCAGTTCTTACACGCAAGCACTTCCTCAGGTCACCTCCAATCAAAACGAGAGCTCTAGGTTTCCAGCAATCTCTGGAATGCAAACTAAGTCCAGGCAGAACTCTGCTTATCTGGCTCAGCAGAAGACTGTTTTAACTCTTTTTCCAGTTGTCTACACTAAAACTACCACGCTCCTCAGCAAGTCACAGATACATCCAGGTGATTTGTGCTAGAGAATCAGACTAACAGAAATGGTGAGCAGAGCTTACGAAAACTTTGGGCATTTATGTGTTAGTATAAAAGCTGAATCAGTGTTTTCTGTTTCTCAGGACAATGAAGATACACCACTATGTAGAAAGTCAGACAAGTAGAAATAAACTGCTATTTTGAGACTTTTAAAACTTTTGCTTTAAACTACTCTTATTGAAATACTTAAATTTATAGAAGAATCAAAATACTTTACTGACAGTGAAGACATTTCATACATATACATATATGCACAAACTTACAGTAGCATTCAGTAACAGATGGAAACTCTCGTTTCACCTATGAGGCAGCCTCCTTAGAGAGGCATCCCAAGACTGAATCCACCTTTCCACACACCCAGTCACCAGGCTCATTTATCAAAAGCAATGTGCAGCACATCTGATCAAATTCTAAGGCCACTTATGTGCATGTCAGTATTTTTTTCTGCCATAGGGCCTTTGACAGAGTTGCCAATATATAATAACTGAAGAGACATCTCAAGGACACCAGAAAATGACTGAGACCCAGCTAATTCATTTGGCACAGCATAGCTACACAGAGGAAACTACTGGCCCTTGGTGTCACATTTACATGCAAAAGAACTAGATTAATGAAGAAACATCTGGTTATTTCATGTGGCATCAGAATGACCAGTCTGCACACCTCACTGATACATGTAATTTAGCAAGAAACCAGGTTGGAAAAAAATCTAGCACTAAATGAGGTTTTCACAAAGTACTTAGACACAGATGAAGACTTAGGAATTCATACCTTCACCTGACTTTTGGGGGAGGTTCCTAGATTTAAATTTGAAGAATTCTGCATCACAGACAAATCTCCAAATGCAGTCTCAGGTGTTGGTTATTGGAAACCACACCCACGCTGCTCTGCCCGAGCCTGCATCTCTTACAAGTACGAAAGTACAGAACTTAGCTTTGCAACCTCAAGCTCCTGGGATACTACTAAGGAAACATCTGATTTTCTGCAATTTTTCTCTTGATGCATCACAAGCACCTGTGCTTCTGCACCTCCTTTGTACGTGATCACCCTATCCCTTTCTCTAGAAGGTTCATCTAACTTGGAATTCTTGCCTGTCAGAACATTGTTCTCCCTGGAAGCCATTAAGTGTAAGGGTGTTTCCAAGAGAGCGAACAAAGATCGGAGCCCACATGTGGAGGGGGGAAGGGACTGTGGTGGCTTCACTGAGCAGGAGACCTGCAGGCATTGGGCTGACCAGTGGCCTTCAGCAGCTCTCTGGGGTCAGCACTGGTGCTCCTAGTCAACCCCACCTGTACCAGGAGAAGGAAGCACTGCCATGTCTCCCTCTGTCCTGGGGCGTTCTCAGGAGAATGCCAGGTGAGGAGCTCCTGACCCTGTTCATCTTCACAGGGACTTCCTCCCACCTACAGTCCTGACACTTCATCTAGGCTCCTCATCTGTGTCTTTTGTTACCTTGGGAAAGCCTGAGCATTTCCCATGGCACCGCCACTCATATTTTCACTGCTTTGCTTTGTCCTGAACTATGATTAGATTGCAAGCATCTTGATGGTAGAAGCTGTGGCCTGCCCAGCTTGGTACCCCCTGGCGGTCTCCCTCCTCCTTGCTAGAGCAGCAACAGTGTCCACAGAGCACCTAACACAGATTTACTGGTTTAGACTCGCAGCTCACACCTTGCTCAGATGTATTCATATGTTAAACCACCAAACAAGAAACCAATGATCTCTTTTTAAGTTGCCTTTCTGGATTAATTACTAATTAATCTTCAAAACTAATCTTCAAATATTTCTGTTAAGAACTACTTCATTAGAGCCCTCACCAAGGCCACTCTTCAAACTTGACATCTGAGCTATACACATAACAATGTACATAGGCTTACGTGTATAGAGGAGTTTGTCCTTAAAGTAAGGGTGTAAGATAAATAAGGTTTGCCCTCTATTTCTTTAAACAGAAAGTTTTAAAAAACACTACATTCACCAGTAACAATGCTAAAAATTTAAATAGGAAGTGCTAACTTTAGCACTCAGGATCTAGAAGAAACCTATACCACCACAAGATTCAAACTGAGGCAACAGCACTGTGGGGAATTCTAGCAGCTGAATTGAATAATTTAAAACTAATAATACACCTTAAACAAAATGTGTATTAACTTGGCTTGGTTAAAAGCTAGCATAAATGATTATTATTCCCTAAGTCATATGTGCTGAAATTACACTGCAATCGGATCTCCAAGGAAAAGGGCTGGAGATCCTTAAGTGACTAAGTTTCTATTATTAGCAGGCATTTGGCTTCATGCTACAAATTGCTTTTATGCTTGGCAAATGTGGCAGATTTTGAAATACAAGAGATACTAGAACTACTTTGGTCTTGGCATTTTGACATGTTGAAACTATGACCCACTTTTCAGAAACTGAGTGAATCTGATAGTCATTCAGTGCGTTTCTGAACCTATTACTGCAAAGTGTTTATAATGAAAAGGAAATATTTTTAGTAAAATGAAGTTATAGAAACTACCTTTTCTATAACTACCTTTTACACTCTCTCCTCTTAGATGATTCCCATGGGTTCTTCCAAAGGTTTTATTTCCTTAGGGGTGCTGATAAATGCTAATAACTTAGCGTTATTCCAGGAGCCACAAGTATCCAACTGACAAAGTGGCACTTCTGGCTGCTTTGACTGCTGTGTGCCTGGGAGAGGGGGAGGGCCAGCTTTCAACCTGAAGAAGACCTACAAGACCTGTATCAAAAACTAAAAGCCCAGTAAGAGACAAAGAGTCAGCAGCCAGGTGGAACTGGGCATTAGTGTTCAGGAGTTTGACAACACTGGGTTCGCCAAAGGCTGGCGACGAGGTGTCCTAACTGAGGAAGTTCCTTTCCCCACACTTAACGAGCATCGCACCCTGAGGTCCCACAGCATCTGTCCTTACTGTTGGTGCACAAGGAGCAAAGGCAGAGGCAAGGAGAGGAAATACTGATTTAATGGGCTTCTAAAAGTGGGAAACGAACGCTTTCCTTTTGGTTCTTGATACAGAGACCCACAGAGCCAACTTTTGCTCAACGTCTTTCCACAGCCCAACTGGCAGCTTTATTTACACAGGATCTTATGCCTGCCGAGGGAAAAGTTGATTCTTTTTAAGAATGGAGGGAAAAAAAAGGGAGGCCATGGGCTGGGGATGTAGCTCAGTGGAATAAGTGCCTGCCTGGCAAGCACAAGGTCCTGAGTTTGATCCCCGGTAGAATGGACTCCACATGAGGGAAGAGCTACTTCTGACTCCCACATGGGGCTACCCCTCTGCTAGGAGGTGGAAGGAAATAGGAATCCCTTTCAGTGCACAAAACTTACATCATCTCTATGCAACAGATGTGAGCTTGCCCCAGTCTTTCCAATATAAATCTCTTTTGCAAAGTTATTGGAAGAAAAATAATTGACATTTAGGACTTTAAAGACTTGGCATGGCGTTCTTTTCTGAGTTAAACTAAATGCAGTTGAGGAAAATAAATGTATCCAGAAGCATAAAGTGTATTTTCACAACCTGAACTAAGTAAATGTCTTCATGGGCAAAGAAAATATCAAACATTTCACAAAGAAACCCTGTTAAGAAATTTGCCGTGAGAAGCTTGGGAGGAAATGGAAAACAGTTAATAGGTACTCAGAATAATTAGTTTCTGACATAGTGGTTCCTGATAGAGGTATTTTACCCAGGAATGACAAACCACTTTTGGTCCAAACAGGTTCTTAGAATTTAAACTGCTTGTCAACTGTTGAATTAGCATTTCACCCCACAAGCAACGTGATTCTGAGTAATTCCTTGTCTCTTTTCCTATTTGCACAAATCTAAATTCAAGATTTCATTAAGGAATAACTTTGCAGTACAACATTCATTTAAATATACACTGTATTTTTGTTTCATTAAATACAAACACTGGTGGTTATTACACTACAAACTGCATTTCAAGTGATTGTTTATGATTAATTTGATGAGTTTGATGTTAATATTTATAAAGTTGCCATTCTTAGAGTACAGATCATTTAATAGTAATAAAAGTCAGAAAAACTCTCCTTGGATAGTGATGTACATCACTATTCGTTTGCTCATTCATCAGATTTTATTGGGCAACTACTGTGTGCAAGGCATTCTGCTACGTGTTAAGAGTCTGTAAGCTATAGAGCTTGGATTAAGTGCGTCAGAGTATTTGAAGTAATATTTACCAGCGTGCTCCAAAGACAGCCTCCAACTGTAAACTGTCTAGATTTTGTTTGTGTCATTTTTCAACCTTTGAAAAATGTATTTTTCTCTCCTTAAAGAAAAGTGTATTTGCCCCTTGGATACTTCATCTACCATCTCCACTGGTGGTCCTCAAACCTCTGAAATTTGAGACAAAGATGCAAGACCCGACATTCCTACAAGCCCACCACTCCCCCTCCCTACGGGGCTCAGTCCCAAATCAGCCAGGAAGCCCGGCTCTGCCCAGGGCCCGGGTTGCTTTGTAGGCTGTGAGGACCCCAGCACGAGGTGCCAAGTCCACTGGGACTAACAGCTGAGGCCAAACATCCTGGGAAGCGAAAAGACCCGCCTGTCCAATATATGAGAGCCAGGAAGTGCCCAGATGGCAGAGGCCTTGTGCACTGTGCAGCTCTGGGTCCCTTCTACAGAGGAGGAAAGCAAGAGCCAGGGAAGTAGGGGATGTGCAAGCAGAAATCCCGTACAACCAGGAACTAAAATCCCAACACATCTTACCAACGACCAGAACCAACCCACGGTTCCAGCCCAGGCCTAAATCATTCTTATCCAGCATGAAATCCAAACAGAGCCTGGTGAGGGCGGGAGTACTGGTGCTAATTATTGGTACCACACCAGCTGTCCTGCCCACGAGGCATAACAATTACCGTGATATGTCTGGGAATTGGAGCCCATTAAATATCAGGCTGCGCATTAATTCAGATGCTAGAAATTACTTTAATAAGAACCCACTGCAACTGAGCGCATCCACACTTTCTCTGCAGTATGGAGCCTGTTTGTGTGCGACCTCCAGCACAAACACAGAACAGCGAGGTCGGGCTCTGCCGCAGCTGGAGGAAGAGCCACGCTCCCCTGGGAGAAACTTAATCTGCCCTCTCACCGCAGCAGCGGCGCACCTGGCAGGGACCGTGGGAGGTGCTCGCGTGGGACTTCTCGCCGGCCTTTGTGCTGGGACCGCCTCTGCGACCCAGCGCGTCCGGCCCCTTCGCCGGCCCGCTAATCCCCCTCTCTCCCGGCCGCAGAGGTTCGAGCCCGGGGCTACGGGAGACCGCCAGAGGCCCCTCGGCCGGCCTCTCCGGGAGCGCGGCTGCACCCGGCCCGCGGGTCCGCACTGCTGCCGCCCTCGCGAGTTCCGGCCGGGTCGAAGCTCGGCCCCCAGGGGCCCGCCCGCCTTGTAGCGCCAGCTCCGCCACTACAGACCCTCCTCTTAAATTATTTTTGTTTCTTCTTGCCACCAGGGCGCTCCCGCCGCTGGACAACGCCGACGGGGCGGGCGCTAGGGTCCCCGCCCCAGATCCGGGTGGAGCCCGCCCACCCTTGACCCGGCCCAGACCCCGACTCCCCCTGCAGCTGGCGGCCTCCACCCGGGGTCTCCCCCTCTGCCAGCTCACCAGGTAGGAGGTGGGCGCACGGGGTGGCCGTAACCGGGCTTGAACCCCAAACCTCTGAAAGTCCCCTCCCCGACGCAAGAGCTCGCGCGGCCCGGAAGGTCAAAGACGAGCGGAGCGGAGCGGCCGCAGCCGGGCGAGGGCGGGAAGGGACGGCGGGGGCGCGGCCGGGCGGAGCCGCGCTGCCGGGGGCGCGGCCGGGAGGAGGCGGCGGCGCCCCGCGGCCTGCGTGGGCGGCGACTCCCCGAGCGCGGCCCGCGCGACCCGCCACGCCGCGGGCACTTTCCGTCCCTCCCGCCGGCCCGCACCCGGCTGCGGGCGCTTCCGAGCCGGTGCCCCGGGGACGCGGCGCCCCACACCGGCCGGCCGCCCCGGGTCAGCCCGCTCTCCCCGCCGCGCCCCGCCCGGAACGCGGCAGACCTTGCTCCCCGGGGCGCGGGAGCCCGGCGGGGCGAAGCCGGAGGAGGGGCGCGGGCCCGAGCCCGGTCGCGCGTCGCGGGGCGCTTACCCGAAGTGTCCCACAGGCTCAGCTCTATCCTTTGTGTGTCGATCTCGAAACTGGCCGTGTAATTCTCGAACACGGTGGGGACGTAATTCTAGACGCAGCGGGCAGAGAGGAGGGGAGGAGGGCACAGAGGTTATTCCGAGCACACGGCCTCGGCGGGCGCCGAGAGTGGCCCGGTACCCAGTGTAAGATAAAGCCGCGCCCCCGCAGCCCCACGCCGACCCGCCCCGGGCTCCCGCCCGCCCGTCCGCCCAGCCCAGTTTCCCGGCGCGCCGGCCCCGCAGCCGGACCCAGGCGGCGGCCGAGGCCGCGCTGCGCGGGAGCGAAGGCGGGAAGGGCGACTCGGCGAGCCCGGCGCGCACCTCGGGGAAGCAGTCCTTGGCGAAGACGTGCAGCAGCGCGGTCTTCCCGCACTGGCTGTCGCCCACCACCACGATCTTGCACTTCACGCTCTGGTTCGGGTCCATGACAGCCTTGCTGGAGAATTTCTGGCTGGCTCTTCTCTCCTTCATTGATGTTGCCTTATCGTCTCTTGGAACAGGAATGTTCTCTTAAGAAGAAAAAATATATATATGTATATATTTCTCTCTATATAAAAAGCAGGTAGAAAAATAAATCGCAAGGCCAGGGAGAGCCCCTGAGGCGCGGCGCGGACGAGCAGGGGACGGAGGAGCCAGCTCGGGTCTCCTCGCCAGCAAGTTTCACGCCCGACTCCGCGCTGCTCGCCCCAGTCCAATCCGGTCGACTGCTTTGTTTCACGCTCCCGGCGCGGCTTTATACGCACGGCCTTCCAATCCTCTGCCTTCTCAATGGAGAGGGAAGGAGCGCCTCCTCCCCTTTTATGGGGCCTGGGAGCGAGCCGGTCGCCGCCTGCGGAAGATGCAGGCAGCGCGCCCTCTAGGGTGACGGGCGGCTGTGTCCGATCAGAGCTCCGGGGAGCGCGCCGAGCGGGTCTGGCGATGGGGGGACGCGCGAGCCGGGCGCACGCGGAGAGCGGCTCTGCGGGGCGCGTGGCACCAGCACTGCTGCAGAAATGTTCTCGCCCGGGTTCTTCTCCACAAGCCTCAGAAACACATGTGCAAACGAAACGGTTCCCCGCCCCGGGCAAAGCGTATTTATAAACCGTAGGAAGCAAATCTCGGACGCAGGTGGTATTAAAAAAAAAGATAAAAGGTGTGCATCAGGCGCCCATGCTGTGGCACACTGGTGGCGATGTCTCCGATGCCTCAACTGGCTCACCTGGGTCACAGTGAGGAGCTGCATTCCCAGACCTGTCAGTGTTAGTCTTTCGGGCGGAGGAAGACGGGTTTGAGGAATGGAGTGTGTCGAGGGAGTGGGAGGAGGACAGAAGTGGAAGGTGCTTGTAACTGAGGGACAGAAGCCACTGGGAACGCGGTGCTGCCGCACGAGGGACCCAAACACAGCAGCAGAAATTGCACCACGGCCCGCTGCGGGGGACTGGAAGAAGGGCTTCTGGTTCTGCCCTCAGTTCCAGTGCCATTAGGCTCGTCTTCCCGGAATCAAGGCGCTCTTGGCTGCGCTCAGAAGGCTGAGGAGCTCAGGTCCAGCCTTCCCACCTCTCCACCACCCTACCTCCATTTCCCTGCCCTCCCAATTCTTCCTCCCAGAAAGTTTTAGAAAAAACTAAAGTAGCCCACACGTGTTCATTTTTTTCTGCAGGAACATCATTTTCCTTTCCAGTACCCCAAATGCAGGAGTTTTCAGTGATTAAGTTGAAGGACATTGGCCCAAGCCAACTTACAGACCCCCCCCCATTGAAACGTTTTGACTTGTGTGTGAGAAGCCCAGGTGAAAAGTTCAGTGTGGCGCTTGAAAAGCATAATGAAGGGTAGTTGAAGGCCCTGATACAAACAGCAGATGGTAGGGCCGCGGAGTTTAGGCTATTCTGGGAGGAGCTTCTCTTCCTTCTAGAACTGAGAACACTGATGCCTCCTTCCAAAGCAAAGTGCGGGCTTCCCTGAAGGTACTGGCGTGCTGTACACAGGAGAAAAGCTGATGGTAGAGAAGGCGTGGCTGGCTCTGCTCGGGTTCCCAAAGGACCCTTCGCCAGTTTGCTCAGAAGAGCTTCGGCCCCTCCTTACACAAACGGTGCGTTGGCTGCTTGGCGAGGGAGACAACGTGCAGGCGGTGCCCCTTGAATACCTGTGGTGTGGTCTGGGCACCAAGGGGTCTTGTAGACAAGCAACCTACTCAACAGGGTTTCACCCACACCTCCCACACCTACTCAAGCCCAGGAAATGCATGTGTTTGAGAAGCAGTGCGCATGACACTTGGGCAGGAGATGACAGAGAGGTGTACCTGGCCCCGAGCTTCACATATGGTCAATGAATGAATTATTTAACTTCCGCATGCTTCAATTTCATCATTTTTAAAACAGAAGTCCTAACAGTATTCATGAGGAAATGCAAATGACATTTGCAGACGTTTCTGCTGAGATAAAGAGCCCTCCAGCGCATCGTATTTCATACAACTCTTCTTGAAGAACCGGCACCGAATCTTCAGGTATTGTGGGCCGTAAGGTTGGAACTGGGTCCATCCTGTCTCCTGTTTTTAACTGAGGAAATTTTTGATTTTCAGAGACAGGACTTGAACTTCTGTGTGCTTAAACTGATGTCGCTTACGTAACCATCCTCACTAGCCTTCATTATTAGTTACGTCGTATTGACTGATCAATGGAGAAAACATACTTGTGAAAGTGAAAAGAGGACATTGACAGTAGTTGTGGCTGGGGTGCAGACATAAAACTACGAAATAAGAAGCATACTCACTTCACCAATGAATAATCTGGAATCAGTATGGATAACAATTTTTTACAGTGAGGTGACCGGAATCTCCAGAAATCTACCAGTTTACTAAGTGAAATTCAATAGATTGTAATACAGTAGAAAATCACTTGCCTGAAGATACCGGGTTTGACTCTAAGGTAAGAATTATTTTTTGTGTTTTGAGTCTCTAGTGCTCAGTGTGCAATGTATATTGAATATATTTGAAAATTCATTGCAGATGCCGTTTAAGAATTATTTGTTAGGTACCTGCTGTATGCCAGAGTCTGTTTCAGGTGCTGTGTACACAGCAGTAAATGCATCGGTTTTTTTCTGTTTTTCTTTGCTGACATGCAACATACATTTCAGTTGCAAGAACGACGAAATATAAGGAAACAAGTACATAAGTAAGAATGGATATGCAAACTCTATGATGAAAGGGACAGTGGCATGGCAGAGCACAGCACAGGGACGCGGGAACCTCGGGGCTGACAGTACCTTTGTACGTAGATGGCTCTTAATGGTGAGGACACACCAGCCATGAGAAGGTCCAGGAGAAGGGTGCCACAGGCAAGAAGCAGACAGCGGGAAGGTTACTCAGGAGGGAGACGGCAAGTTTGTGGAACGGAAGGAGGACCAGATGCCTGAATGCCGTTGAAGGCAGGAGCAGAAACGGTAGGCAGAGGAAGAGATGGATGGAAAACTGGCTCTGGAATCTGCTTTTCTTCCTGAGAGCAGTGTGAAGTCAGTAAAAGGAGGGCTTGGGGACGAGAGAGCAGGACTACATGAACGAACGAATGAATGAATGAATGAATCAGTCAACAAAGCACTCGTTTTAAGTCTATATGTGTCTCTTGCTAGTATACAACTTTGATGAAGTTGTTCATCACTGCTGAGAAGATAGGATCCAAATATAGATAACATTCTGGAAAACACTAAAATTTTATCCTGCAACCAGAAGTTTTCCTCTAAGAAACACATTCACTCGGAAGATGTAAATCCCCATCTAGGGGGTCACACATTACCTAATCCCTTTCCTTATGTTACTCTTATTTGTCTGTCTTTATCTCTTATTACTCTCTTTCTCAAACTTAGCACTAAGATCAAGAGAAAAGAAAGCACATAGGGAAGAGGTTTGGGCTGAACAAGCTTTTCCTTTGTGGTTAACCTCTTAATTATTAGGGAGAACCCTCCTCCCACAGAACCTGCATTATCTCTGTCACAGGAAGGGCTGACTTCAGGACTGGAGAGATGAACAACTGAGCCAGTCTACACCCAGGGATGGCAGCAGACCGATAAACTACACTAGTTCTTTCTTTCTTTGAGCACTGGACAGGGCAGGGAGTTGGGTTTTAGACTACGCTGAACCAAGGCGCTATCCGACCGTGGGCAAACGCTGACTGAATTGCTTTCCTCAAGTTTCATCCTCGTGTGACAGCAATATCTGCACAGTGAGGACTGCCCAGAGGATCATGTGCCCCGAACTTCTACCATCCTTCTTTAGAAACGCCTCACAGGCCCCTCCCTTTGCAAGTGAGTTGTATTCACAAACACTTCCACGCACAGGAGAATATGGTGAGGTATAATCCTAGTTGTTTATTTAGGGTTTCCTGCCTCTCTTCAGATGTCAGAAGAAGCCTTTGAAAAAGCAAGTATACAGTGAAGGCAAAGCACAGGTCACTTCTCAGTATTACCAGTAAAGTAAAGAGAATACTGGCTTACAAGCCAGAAAATGTGCAGGCTGCCTCCATAGACGTTATGTCAAAATACGAACCTGAGCCATGGGCATTCTCTTTGGGGATTTAATGAGATGATGGATGTTAAATAGTTTCAGAAGTGTGAAGAGTCAGGGCAAGAGTACAAACTTAGCAACTTCTCTGTGCTGAAATGTTGCATTTGTCTCTTTTGCAGGTGGCCAGAAGGTGATCCATCTCTGGCGTGATTCCATCATATTTGCTCATATTTTTGCTTTTTTGAGAAAGAGGAATTGAGAAAAATGTTCACAAAATGCAGCACTACATTGAACATGTCGCTGGGGAAGGACTTGTTTTCTTGGAAGGGAAACTTTTGCTTTATTTTCTCTTGATTTTGCCTGTTTGTCCTGTCAAGGGCATGATAAGTTACGTAGGCTGTTTGGTAAGAACGCTGCAGACTGGATGGAGCATTTGGTCCTGTTTTTCCTCTGAATGCCGACTGCTAATGTGATTTACTGTTGCTGTGTGGACGTGGACTCACTCTGCAGCCAACAGGAAATGACACAGCTGTGTGAGTGCTGAATAATAAGTCTTGCCCAATTGGCCATCCCTTTCTCAATTTATAACAAACTTGAGGAAGAATTTGTTTCATTGTTCAGAGACCCAGACCACATGATTTTGGTTGTGTATTTTGTAGATCACACGCAATCCTTCCCAACTGCTAATCCTCTCCTAAATTCCTAATTCTTGATATGTCATTTCTTTTTAAAATGTTTTATTTTATTAGTATACGTTTGCAACTCACGCAGTTTACCATCCTCTTGGGAGTGATGACATGTGCATAGGACAGCTTGGTTGCTTTTAGTTTTAACTCCCCTCCCCTCCCGCTGGGATCCTGCATCCCCGTTTTCATACCTGTTGATACTATTTGTCTTAGCTCATGTTATAGCCTATAGTGGTCACATTAATTGACATTATTAGGTTCCTGTACATAGTGCATCTTTATTCCTCTCGTTTCCCTTTCCCTTCCCCATTCCTCTCCTTGTCCCCTTGGACAGCTTCCTACTGCAAGAGATCCAACTCTTGCCCCTTTCTATCCATCTTTTATCATTTTCTTTGCTTATACTTTGCCTCACTCAAAGGAGAGATACCTCACGGTGTTCAAGCATGTGTGTCTGATGTGTTTCACTCAACATTATATTTTCCAGGTATATGAATTTGCCTATAAATGTCTCAAGTGTGTTTTGATGTCCTTTCTTTATACTTCCTTATTGCTCAGAAGAAAATAGACAATAAGTTAATACAAAATTATCAACTAATTGATTACTTAATATATTAAACATCTAATTATACCTTGTATCAACTTGTTAATGCAATATGAAAAATATTTAAGATCTTTTCCTGTGAAAAATTTTAAAGAATATATTCTTTGTAGCTTGTTCTCTTTGCAAAGTATTCAGTAGTTCCAGAGATATTTTTTCAGTGTTTTAAAGGTAGTAAAAGGAAAGCAGAGATCATTAGTGAACACAAATCAGACTGCTTTTCAGAGACTGCCCCAGCTTTATTGCCAATATGAGAAAATACACTGAGCTGAATACATTATTTATAGATATATGTGTGGACAAGTGGCATTCAATATTTTAATATAAAGCTTAAAGAATGGAATCAGAGATACTCCATTAAGTTTCTAGAAAAATTCTTTTTGGAAACTCTTGTCTCTTATGCTGAAATATTCAACACAAGAATATGTAGAAACTTAGCCAAAGTCTGTACTTGTTTAATAAAAAGGAAATTCTTGTTAGATCAAATTAAAAACATCCAGTAATCTCTGTTTTACTCAAACCCAAAACTTTGTTTTGAGGACACAAGAGATAATTGACTAAAATAACTTGAAAAGAGTCATTAGCTCAGGCAGAGGCAAAAGCAGAGAGTAAAGTATTCAGTGGTTTGCTGGTGTTTCCTCACCCAGGATTTGGGAACCCACACGCTAGACCATTGGGTGATAGGGATGTTTGCTTTTGATACATTATCACAACAAGCTGGGGTTAAGTACTTTACAACGCTCCTCTCTGCCTTTGCCAAAAAGAATCTTACCTTTTATAAGCATCTGCTGGCTCTCTAGCCCCTTTTTCACCATAGCTTCTGCAGTCTCTGAGAGGCCGTTTTTTCCAATGCAGTACGACTCACTCATTGAACACTGTGGAATGTGATTATGAGCCAACTCTCAGTGCCTTGATTGACCATTTAAGTTGAGCATAAATGACTCATCAAAATTTGATGTTGGCCCTTATCTAAGACTTTTCTATAGATAACATTGTCTCCAAACCCCAGCAGACAGGCTGTAGATTAAACGCATTTGTAAGTATCACAATAAAGCGACTAGTAACTACCAAGATGTGTAAAGTATGGGGGCAACAAGCTGTCCTAGGCTTTCAAAGCAAAAGGGAGGTACTAATTCATCAATAATATAATCTATCAATTCTAATTCAGAGCAAAAAGCTAGCGTCAGCCCATGTATGCAGCCATTGATCTTAACGCTTACTAGGATTTGTGCCAGCACACTTTGTTCTCCAGTGTAGTCTGCGTGCCGCCGCTGAGGATGCACCCCTTGTTCTGTGCTGTCACAGACACGCTGCTGACTCAGTCAGGTGACTGCTCTCAGGGTTACCCCATGCCTTCGGGTCCTGTGTACACAGGTCTGGGTCAGCATGAGATGAAGTCACTAACAGCTCTTAATACATGGGCACTAGCGTGTCTAAAGTGGTTCATGTACAATTCAAACAGACATTGGAAACTAAGGTCTGGGCTTTGCCAGAAATGGTAGCATGGTGAGGAAAGAAAGACAGGGAAAATGTGAATGTATTTATTTTTATTAAAGTACAAGAATCAAAACACCATATATTAAGCATAATTAAAAGAGGCTTATTTATTATGTTACAAAGATAATCATCTTTGTTTCATTTTCCAAAAAAGCTAACTAGCTCTTTTCCAATTAATATATTTTAGAGACTTTTTAGAAGTAGTATTTTGATTTTTTCAAAGTTTACTTAAAACTTTTCTAAAAGTACATGTATATAAATTCATGGTTTCATTTTCCCTGAGACCTCTCAGACTATGTTTCCAAAGCCCTGTTGAATGCTACCTGGACTGCAATTCTTAGTCATCTTCTTTCCCAGTTAGTTCCTGGGAACGCTCTCCCTTGTCTCAGGCCTCCTCATGTTGCATGCCTGCAGATGGGTAGCACAGAGGGCTGGAAAGCCAGGTCAGAAAGCACTGGAGATAAAGAAAACATGAAGTGTGCAGTTCTGTGGCACTTACCTACCTGACACAGCCCACAAGTACCAAACTTTTTGAGTTTTCCCAAACAGACTGACGCTAAAGAATTTATCATGAGATTCTCAAAGATTCTCAGGAAGGACTAGAGATTCTGGGAACTGCAGTTAAATTCCTGTAAATGTCTTTATGTAACAGTCTAGAATGTCTCGGCCACAGAACAAGGCATCTGCCTGGATGCAAAGACAACAGTGCTTTGGAAAGCAAATGATCTGCATAATTTCATGCCCTAATATCCTGTTTCCACTCAGAAGGTCCCCCAAAACTTCTCCTAGTATGAGTAAAATCAATTTGCATTAAATTGAGAATTAGACTGCAAATCCATGCTCCAAAGGAAATCTGGAACATAAGCAAAATCTTGGTAGTCTAAAATTACATAGTGACTACACATACTGAGGTTAAAATTTGGAAAGCAAAATTTCATGAGTATCTGAGATATATAAATGATACTTAAATTTCCAAGAGAGAGAAAGAGCCTGTTACTTTACTATGCTTAAACTAAGTGGAAATGATCATGTTCACTTTATGGACTAGATATGCGTTAAGTTCAGTGACGCACTTCACACTATATTTCCCTCTCTGATTTTGAAAGCAGTTGTTTCACAAAAAATTATTTCTCGGTTCTGAGACAGCTCTGTCAGGTTAGGGGTCGAGGGAAGCGTAGTTACTCATTCTTTCCTTCCTAATTTAAATCTGGTTTGAATAGTGTTCAAAGGAATCTTTAAGGGGGCTAGAGAACCTCAAAAGTCAATGTTTAGACTGAATGCCCTGATGGTTCACTCCTGTTTGTTTTGAAAATGGTGAGTAACTATAGCTGAGGAACGGGTCTGTGTAGAGTGACTTCCCATGGAATTCAGAATAAAGATATTTTGATCTTAGCTTCAGGTCATCACTAACTAGCTATGTGTTCTTGGACAAATATTTAACCTCTCCTAGAGTCTAGTTTGCCACTATATGATTACAGTGCTGAACTGGGTGACCTCTGAAATCTTGTACGGCTCTAATATGCCATGGCCTATGACTCAGATCATTTTCAAATCAAGAGGGAGAATTACATCCTCTTCTGCCGGTCTTGTGGAAACCCACAGCATCGAGGCTCTGAAATGACACTGAACTCTTGCCCTACCTTTCTAGGCCTTGGAGCCTCTTAGGCAGTTCCATATTTGACCTTATTAACCCAATGGATGGGGCATACTGAGATCATTGGCCAATAAGGCACTGCATTTTCATCTCATCTAAGATATTACCATTTAAAATGCATTGAGAAAAACTCACTGGATCCCAGTTCAGAAGAGTAAATTCCAGTATGGTCAAATAAACTGGTTTCTTTATTGGACACACACAAAATATGTGTGTGCAAATGTGTACTTTCATACATGCCAGATTAACTTATTGAAGTACAGTTACATGTAAAAAGCATGGATCTTGAGTAGGTGAATGAATTTTGACAATCAAGTACACTCATTTCATCAAGATCTCAACTAAGACAAACACACTGCATTAGAAGATTTCCTCATGTTCCTCTCCAATCTCTTTTCCACTTGAAAAAATCATTATTTTGATGTTTTCTCCAGGGAGGAGTTTTTTCTGTTTATTTCAGTACTGGGAATTGAACCCAGAGCCTTCCCACTGAGTTACATTTCTAATCCTTTTTATCTTGAAATGGGATCTTGCCAAGTTGGTAGGTTGCCCAGCTGGGCTCGAACTTGTAATCCTTCCATCTGAGTACCCCAGAGTTGGGGGATTGCAGGTGTGTGCTGCTGGGCCAGGTTTCTGCTTTCTGTTCGTGTCACATGTTGCATAATATCAGCAAAATATTGTTTAGATTTATCCACGCGACTACACGTACTTGTAGTTTGATCCTTTTTACTGTAAGTAATATTGCATTGTATGAACGCACCACAGTTTGCTTATCTGTGTTTCTGTTGAAAGGTGTTTAGATTAATTCCAATTTTATGATTATAAGTGAAGTTTGCCATGAATATTTCTGTATGTGTCTGTAGACATTATTTCATTTTGACTGGTAAATATCTAGAAGAACTGTTAGGCCAAAGCTGAGGTGTGTGTTTGACTTGAGAAGTGATTAAATAGTTTTCCAGCATGCTTATGCTGTTGTACTTCCCACTGGCAAGGTTTGAATAAGTTCATTGTTCTACTTTCCCTCTGTGTTTAGTAGTTATAATGTTAGATTCTAATGGGTATCGCTGCATAGTTAAAATTTTCATTTCTCCAAAGTGTTTACTATATTTTCCTGCATTTCTTAGGTAGTTTTACAACCTCTTTTATGAAGTTGTCCATACAAAACTTTGGCCCAGTTTTATTAGATTTATTTATTTTCTTATTGATCTGTGTGAGTTTCAGAAAAAATGTTGTGGATCCAAGTTATACGTATTGTGAATATTTTACCTCAGACTGTATCCTGAATTACTTTTAGTGCATTTAGAAATTTTATTTGTATGTTTGTAACACATAATAATTGCATTCATCTTAGAGAATTGAAACACGTATGTATCACATCCCCACCTTCTTCACTCCCCATCCCTGCTATGTTCTCCTCTTCCTCCCTCCTCACCTCCTTCCACATCTGCAGAGAGTATTTCTCTGTTTCCTAGCACCTCTTTCATTTCACTCTTCAAATTATTTGTATTTTGCATTTCTCGTATTAGAGAAACCATGCAATATGTAGCCTTTTGTGTCTGATTTATTTCACTTAGCATTATGTTCTCAGAGCCCATCCATTTTTCTACAACTGACTCAAATATATTCTTCTTTATGGCTATGACGTATTCCATTGTGTATTATATCTATATATTTTTTCTTGGTTCATCTGTTGATGGGTTGATAGGCCACTTCCATAATCTAGCTATTGTGAGTTGTGCTGCTATAAATCTGAATATATATATATATATATATATCACTTTAATGTAATGACTTTAATTTTTTCAAGAAGATACCTAGGAGAGGTATAACTAGGTCAAATGTAACCTGTACTTTTAGAATTTTGAGGAATTTCCATACTGATTTTCATAGTAGCTGTACTAGTTTACACCCCCCAAAACAATACAGAAGGTTTCCTTTATCTCCACAAGCTTACCAGAATCTGTTGGTTTTTGAGTCCTTACTAAGAGCCATTTTAATGGAATAAGGCGGGATCTCAGCGTTTTTTGATTTGTACTTCTCTAAAGGCCAGACAGACTGAGTATTTTTATGTATTTATTGACCACTGATACTTTCTCTACTGACCAGTGGCTACTCATTCCAATTGCTAGTTTTTCATTGGGTTTTTATTTTGGAGTCCAAATTTCAGTTTTTTATAGGTTCTTTGTATTAACCCTCTGTCAGAGGAGTAGCTGACAAAAACTTATTTCTCTTCTGTAGGTTGTATTCTCACCTGTTGATTGCTTCCTTTGCTGAGCAGAAGCTTTCTGACTTGCTTCAATCCATTTGTTGATTGTTAGTATTATGTCATGCAATTGGGGTTCTGTTCAACTCCTGAAAGTTCTTCAGGAGTTTTAACCACTTTTTCTATCATCAGATGCAGTGTTTCTGCCTTTATATCTAGGTCTTTCATCCATTTTTATTTGCTTTTATAGCACAGAGTGAGCACTATGGACCTAGATTCTTTCTTCTGCACATGGATAACCCATTTTTCCAGCATCATTTCTTAATGTTATCATTTCTCCAACACAAGTTATTGGCTCCTTTGCTAAAACCTGCAAGCTGTAGGTGGTTAGGGTTGTTTCTGCATCCTCTATTCAATAGCTTTCTATGTATGTTGTAGTGCCAGTACCATACTGTTTTTAATACTGTAGCCTTGTTGTATAACCTGAAGTTTGGGATTGTAATGCCTCCACTATGATTTTATTGCTCAATTACTTTGGCTGGTCTGAACCTCTTATGTTTTTTACCTAAATGTTAACATTATGTTTTCTACTTCTGTGAAAAATGCTGATGATATTTTGGTTGGAATTGTATTGATTCTCCATATAATTTCTGGTAATACAGCCAATTTGACAGTACTGATTCTGCCTATCCAAAACAGGAAGTATTTCATTTTCTTTCTCACTCTCTTGCTGTCTTGCACTCTCACACTCTTCCATTCTCTCTCTCTCTCTCGGCAGGGTCTCTCTGTGTAGTTCAGGCTGGCTTTGAACTCACTATGTAGTCCAGACTGACCTCAAACTCATGGCAGTCTTCCTGCCTCAGCCTCCTGAGTGCTGACAGCAAGGTGTGTGCCACCGCCCCAACTCCACTATCTAGCATCCTCTTCATTCTGCTGCAAGCACTAGAGTATTATTTTATAGAACTCTTCCATGCTGTTGGTTAGGTGTCTAATTTTTTGGAGCAATTATGAATGGGATTACTTTCCTCATTTCTTTCTTAGTGGGCTCATTGTCTATGTACAGAAATAATGTTGATTTTGTATCCTGCTACTTTGCTGAATTTATTAGTTTTACATTTTTGCAGGTGGAGATGTTTAAATCTTCTACATAAAGACAATGCCTTTTGTAATAAGGATGGTTTGAGTTGCTTCCTTTCCTACTTGGATCCCTTACGTTCCCTTCTCTTGCCCAATTGCTTTGGCTAAGTTTCTGAGTACTGCCTTCAACAAGAATGGTGACCGTGGACAACCTTTTCTTATTCCTGACTGTAGAGGGAAAGCTTTTAGTTTTTCTCCATTCAGAATGGTGGTGGCAGTAGGTTTGCTATAAATGGACTTTTGGGGGGCTGGTGATATAGCTCAGTGGATTAAGTGCCTGCCTGGCAAGCGCAGGGTCCTGAGTTCAATCCCCAGTACCACAAAATAAATAAAGACTGCAGCTTACGGTGAAAAAAATGTTTTTTTTTAAAGTAAGACCTCTCTATAACTATTTTCATTAGAGTTTTATCCTGAATGCATGTTGAGTTTTGTCAAAGGTTTTTCTGCACCTGTTGAAGTGATGGTGTGGCTTGGATCCAGATGTCCCTTAGGAGCCCCATCTGTTCAGAGGTGGGGTTTTGGAAAGTGACTGGTTCACAGGACATGACAGCCAACTTGCTATTGAGAGGTGGGGTCTGGTGGAAGGGGAAGCTCACTGGAGGTGTAACCTAGAAGGGTACCTGCCCCTTCCTGTCTCTCTCTGCTTCCTGGCCTTCATGATATGAGCACTGTCAGCCACTTCCAACATTCCATTTCTGTCTTGCGGCCAGCCAGGGTCTGAGAGTGTGAGCAAAATTAACCTCTCTTTCCCTAGGCTGTGGGTGTCTGATATTGTATCTTGGCAACAAAAAAAGTGACTAAGACTAATGGTGATGTGTTTTTATCCGTATGTGCTCTTACGCGGTGTATTACATCTATTGCCTTATGTATGTCGAACCATCCTTGCATCACTAGGATGCAACAAACTTGGTCATGACATAAGTTTTTTAAAATGATTTTTCCATTTTATCTTTTTGAAGATTTTCGCATCCATGCTCATTAAAAACATTGGCTTATAGTTTTTCTTTTCTCTTGATACCTTTCCTTGCTTTGGAATAAGGGTAATGCTAGCTGCAAGGAACAGCTTAGTAGTGTTACTTCCATTTTAACATAATAGAAGAGGATGAGAGGTAGTATTGGCATTAGTTCTTCCCTGAAGTTCTGGTAAAATTCAATGGTGAACCCACTGAGTCTTTGGCTTGCCTTAGTTGGTGAAGTATTGTTTTACTGCCTCTTTTTAATTACTTGTTACTGGTCTGAACAGGGTTTTTATACCTTCTTGCTTCCATTATATTTCGTGTGTGTTACTTTTCCATTTCTTCTAGGTTCTCCAGATTATTGGAATATAAGTGTTCAAAGTAATTTCTTATAATCTGGATTTTGGCAATGTCTTACAATTTCACCTTTTTATTTCTAATTGCATTAATATAGTCATTTCTATCCTTTTGGTAAGTTTGGTTAAAAAGTTATCAATCTTGTTTATCCTTTAAAAGAACTCTTTGATTCACTGATCTTTTTCATTGCTTTTTGGCTCTCAGTGTTATTAATTTACACTCTGATATGTATAATTTCCTACCTTTTACAAGTTTTGGACTTGAATTGTTCTTGCTTTCCTAAGACCTGGAGGCACATCACTGGATTATTTCTCTGGGACCACATTACTTTTCTAATGTGGACATTCACAGCTCTGAACTTCGCCTGTAGAACTGCCCTCACTGTGTTGCATATGCTCTGGTGTGCTGTCTGCCTGTCTTGATTACTTTTCTCTCGTTGCTGAGACAAAATACTCAAAGCCCAAAATGAAGGTAGCTTACAGTTTGTGGAGGTTTCAGTCCATACTTGGCTGGTTCAGAGGCAGAGTGACTCAAGGCAGAGGGCAAACTGTTTAGGGCAGCAGAGCACAGCAAAAACCACAAGCAAAATGAGTGGAATGGCTGCAAGCAGCCTCCTTTTCTTCCCTACACTGTAAACAGCCTACCCCCACCCAGGGGTCGTGAACCTCTCAAACAATATCCATGCCCCCCTCTTCCACAGGCTCAGGATGTTTACAAAGTAAGCACCCCAGCTTCCTGCTGAATCACTCATTAGTTAAACCTGCAGATTCCCCAAGTTGACACAATGTATCAACCATAACATTCCACCCCTTGTCAACTTGGGAATCAGATACATTTCTTTAAATCAGTTTCCTGATTCAAAGACATGCTTATATTAGAACCATAATATTTTGCCTCATACAAACAAAAATTAAACACTTCCAACATTGAAAGGCACAAAATAAACATTACCATTCCAAAAGGCACCAACAGGGTAATATAGACCATTGGGACCAAAGCAGTTCCAAAATCCAGCAGGGCTAACATTGTGTCCTGTAATTCCACATCCAGCATCTGAAGCAACTTGTGGCACACTGTGAGCTCCAAAAGGCTTGCATGAGTCCACCCCTATGGCACTTCTGGTGGTTACAGCCTCCATGGCTTCTCTCTTAGGCCCGCTTTGCTCCCTCCTTGCAGGTTTCCTCAGCTGATTCATGTTCCTGGCTTTCCTAAACTTCTGAGGTCTCCTGTATACCTTCTGCTTCACACTCCCAGCCTCACATATTGCCCTCTCTAGAGCACACTGCCTGGCCTCCCAGGCCTTCTGAAATCTGGGTGGAAGCCTCTTTAACCTCAGAACTCTTGCATTTTCCTTGCACCTAATGCCAGGGCCACGTGGATGATGCCAAGGTCTGCTGCCACCTGGAGCAGTAGCCAAACTTTCCTCTCTCTTGGCTATAGGGGTCAAGTGCCTGGATCGCTGAGCAGACTGAATCCAATTCTGAGGAGCAAATTCTCTATGCCGTCGCCATTCTGGAACCTGGTGCGGCTGCCAAAGCCACCGCCATTCTGGAACATGGCACTCTGGCTTCCTTCTCAAGGCACTGTCTCTCACCTTTACAGTTTTGAGGCTGCAAAGGGTGGAGACTTGCTGCTTGTGATGCCCTCAGGCCATCTTTTCCATTTTTTTGTTCCTTCTCAGCAATAGAGAGCTCCTCATCCTTATCTTTGCAGTCCACAGTTTTACTGGAGCTTCCTTTCTGGCCAAACTCACATTTGAAATCATCCTGCTGGGCTCTTTGCTCTTGAATGTCAGTATAAATATGGCTAAAAGCCCCCAACAATAGCCATGCCACTGCCCCAACATTCGACTGCCTTGAAATTTCTTTTGTCAGATTAATCAGTTTGCTGCCGCCCTTAATCTCAGTCTTAGGCAAAGTCTCTGGACACGAACAAAATGCAGACAAACTTTCTGCCAAGCCATAACATACATCATCTGGAGTCCAACAACCAATGCAGTCCTTCTTTCCAACAGAAACCTTCCAAACCCAGTCTTTACCGGCAGGATTTCTATCAGCCTTCTGGTCTTCCAAGCTCTGACCAGAATCTCCCAGACAGAACAGCCGAAGGCGTTCCAGCTCATCCCTTTCAGGCGACATCTCTGAACCTTTCCAAACTCTTCCCACAAGCCATTTCCAAAGGCTCTTGAACCACATTGTCAGGTATAATCACAGAAACTGCCCCACTCCCGGTACCAAATTCTGTCTTGGTTACTTTTCTCTCATTGCTGAGACAAAATACCCAAAGCCCAAAATGAAGGAAGGAAAGGTTTATTTAGCTTACAGTTTGTGGAGGTTTCAGTCCATACTTGGCTGGTTCAGAGGCAGAGTGACTCAAGGCAGAGGGCAAACTGTTCAGTGCAACAGAGCACAGCAAAAACCACAAGCAAAATGAGCGGAAAGGCTGCAAGCAGCCTCCTTTTCTCCCCTACATTGTAAACAGCCTACCCCCACCCAGGGGTCGTGAATCTCTCAAACAATATCCATGCCCCCCTCTTCCACAGGCACAGGATGTTTACAAAGTAAGCACCCCAGCTTCCTGCTGAATCATTCATTAGTTAAACCTGCAGATTCCCCAAGTTGACACAATGTATCAACCATAACACTGCCACTGTCATTTGATTCTAGAATCTCCATAATTTCTACCTTGATTGTTTTCTGTGACCCATTAATTATCAAAGAGAATATTATTTCAGCTCCATGTATTTGTATAATTTCTATGGTTTCCTTGCTGTTAATTTCTAGTTTTTTTCTTTTATGATTTGATAGTATATGGGAGAGTATTACAATTTTTGTATGTATTTAAGCATACTTTATGACCTAACCGGTGGTTTATTCTGGAGAAAGTTCTATGTGCTGCTGAGAAAAGTGTGTATCCTGTTATTACTGGGGAAACACTGTAGATAGCTCTTAAATTCATTTGTTCAGCGGTGTAGTTGAATAGTGATATTTATTTGTTGATTTTTGGTGTAGTTCATCTATGTATTTCTGAGAGTAGGGTACTGAAGTCCCCTACCATGATCGTGTTGTTGTTTATCTGACCTCTTGTGTCCAATAGTATTCCTCTTATAAAATTTAGTGTGACCTCATTTGGTACATATAAATTTACAATTTTTATGTCAACTAGTTGAATTCGTCCCTTTGCTAGCATATAGGGACCTTCTTTGTCTTTGCTGATCCGTTTGGCTTGAAGTCCACTTGTCTGAATATAGAATAGCTTCTCCTGCTTGCTTTCATGCTCCTGTTGTATAAAATATCACTTTAATCCTTTCACTTTCAGCCTACGTGTTTCCTTGTAGATGAGGTTTGTCTCCTACAGGCAAGATATAACTGAGTTTTGTTTTTTTGATACAATTTGCCAGTGTCTGTCTTTTGACTGGGGAATTACAGCTATTTATACTGAAAATTATTATTGAAAAATATTTACTAAATCCTATCACTGCAGTATTATTCCGTTGCTGATTCCCTTCTTTTTCCCCCTTTGTTTAACTATTCTGCCAGTTAGGTATATTTTTCCTTTTGGGCTTCTTAGTAATGTTGGCTTCACTTTTTCTGTCTAAAATGTCCTTAGGTACTTTCTACAATGCTGCTTTGATGGCCATGAATTTCTTTAGGTGCTTTTTGTCATGGAAAGTCTTTATTTCTCCAATTTTGCAGGATATACAAATCTGGGTTACAAGTTTTTTTCCTTCTACGATTTGAACAACTTTACTCCAAGCTCTCCTGCTTTTTAATATGTGTGCTGAGAAATCTGGTATTATTCTGACAGGTTTGCCTTTATAAGTTGACATTTTTTCTAATAGCTTTTAGTATCCTCTCTTTGTGCTGAATTTCAGCGATTTTGATTATGATGTGTTGAGAAGTTCTTTTCTAGACATAGCTAATTAGGAATTTAAATGCTTCATTTACCTGGAAGTTGAATTCCTTCATGAGATTTGGAAAATTTTCTAATGATTCCTGTTAATAAATTTTTATATGTTTTATGTCATCTTCTAATCTTTCCTTAACTCCTATAGTTTGTAGGTTGATTTCCTGAGTCATTTCACAGTTGTTGGACCCATTTTCCGTGGTGTTTGTTGTTTTCAGGATACCACCACTAGCTTTGACGATCTCCTCAAACTGGACATTTTTCTTGACCATACTTTCTATAAAAAATTTTTATATCTTGAATTTCCACTAGATTTACTTTCATGATCTCTGTTTATGAAGTGATAATTCATGTTTCATGTACATCTTGTTTAACTCAGTCAGCTTTCTGCATGCATTTTTAAGGTCTTGGAATATTTTATTAATTGCATCTTTATTTGGTTATATTCTCTTCATGTCACTAAACATCTTATGAGTTTATTAATTCTTTGATCTTTCAGCCATTTTAACCATTGGTTTTGAGTTCTTTGCCTGTGCCTTCCTCTACTTCAATGTTCATAAGATCAGCTTCTAGGGAGTTACAAGTTTTTGGAGGTATCTTATTGCCTTGTTTTCTCATACTCTTCTTGTTTTTTGTCCTGAGAGTTGGAGAGCTGAGAATCAGTTAGGGTAGAAAAAAATCTGCCCCTACTGTGGAGACAGCTTTAGTTGGTTCATATGTTTCCCTGCTGCTTGCTCTTAGCATTGGTTATATTTGGTGTTTGTGCGCCCCTTCAACCTCCTGGGTATAATAGGACCAGTCCTCCTTGCTCTGTTGGAAGGGTGAACTGCTGGTGGTTATATTAGCATCTACAGAGCCAGCCATCTATCAGCCATGCAATTTACAACTTATTTTAACAATGTCACCCTTTCTTCAGTAACCCAGAAACTCTGCGATGTACCAGTGATGGCAAGTGTGGTAGTGTGAGGTGCAGGGGTGAGAGGGAAAAGCAGCAGAAAAGCAAGAGAATAGCCCAGAAGGAAGGGTGCAGAGAAAGCAGCTAACAGCACATGAGGGGCGAACAGGAGATGGCACTTGGCTGAGCTTATTTATGACTAGAGTTAGGGCCTGAGGAGGAGTGGGTTTGAGGTTATTTGCAGGGGAAAAGGAAGAGGAGGGAAGCTGACTGGAGCTTGGGGAAAGCTATGATGTCAGAACAAATGAATTTGCTGATTAAAGTTTGTGTTTGAATCCCCTATGTACAGTATTTTGCCAAGACTTACTCGGACATCTCCATGGAAGGTACTATTTAAACTAAAAACTAACGCATTCTTGCTTTCCTATTTACACATTCAAACACTATAATATAAAATCTCAAATGAAAGGAGAAGGGAGAGAGAGAGGGGGAGAGAGAGAGCCACATAAACACACAGCACAAAAGGAAAGCGTTCTCTCGTTCTGTTCCTGTCGCGGTCAGAATTGGAGCGCTGTGCTCTTTGTCCTCCATCCACAAATGGAGAAACCGACTTGCGGCGGTTGCGGGGAGCCAGCTGCACCCTAGGCCTCTTTGGCTGCATGTCTGCAGCTGGATGTGTCTCATGTGCCTGAGCTGTCTGCTCTGCTACAGTTTTTCTTTTGCCTGACAGTGACTGTAGGGGATTGAGGTCCAGAGGGCCCACTGAGCCCACTTCTCTCTCCCTGGGCAGGCAGTGCTGTGCTTGGGTTAACTGCACTCCTGTGGACATGGCTAGCTGGAGGACTTTACCTTTGTCTCATGATTCAGCACCTTCAGTTGTGTTGGAGGGTGGGAGGTCACGGTGCAGCTGGTCGAGTATCCAGTCTTTCCCTGATCTATTTAAAGTGTTGTCAAGCTCTCTGCTCTCCCTCCGTGACAATCCCTGGAGCTGCTTACATTTGCTCCTTCTGTGCTGTTCCGGGAGAGCACACCAAACAGACCTCCCTGGTTAGGCTGCTTGGCTCTGGCTTTCTGTGTGAAATTCTCTGTCTGCACCCCTCAAAGAGTCACTACCCAGTCCATGATACCAGGGTCACAGAGAACTCACGGAACTCATCTGCTCTGGGCTGACATTGAGATTGTTCCTGTGTGGACACTCAGTTCTGTAGCACCCGGAAGGTGGGCAGTGGGCAGGGTAGCCCAGGGCTTCGGGGCGATAGGACAGTGCCCACTTCAGCGCTGCTCCAGCCCCGCTTCCCCTCCTCCATATCATAACGTTGTAAGTCCGCCCATTCCTGCCACTCACCGAGCCCTGGCTCACTCAGGATCCGGTTCCAGGTCCCTAGCTGGGACTGCGTTCTCTTTACTTTCTTTCCCGTTGGCCTGACAGCCCTACTCAGTCAGTGCCCCCCAGGGCTGTCTGAGGAAAGTCTCTCCACTGCCCCGATGCAAACAGCTCCTTTGCCTCTATCAGTAAGAAGGGAGTCAGGCCGGGTGGGCGCTGGTCGGAGGCTTCCTGGCTGGCACTGCTGCCCTTGGCTTCTGTCCCGGTGGTCAGACCCTCTCCCCAGACTGTGCATGTGCTGGTTAACCCTATAAAGAGAGCTGTGAGCAAGGGGCAGCCCAGCTTCTTTTTCGAAATATCCCTGGCACTGCAATTCATCTGGAGGCTTTCTCTTCCAAGTTGCCTTTCTATATTCAGCTCTCTGTTCACGCTGCTTCTGAAGGCCGGCATTTCCCAGTATGCGTCTTCTGAGCATCTTGCGAGCACTGCTGACTCTTCCCTGTATTTAAAATTTTGGCAAATCCTGTTTGTCCATGGTTCCTGTTATAGTCAGTGTTCTTTGTGGTCTGTCTGTAAGTACTGGCCTACCATGAGCTCACAAAATAGCGTCGGTTGTTTACTTTTCAGGTTTACTTTAGTTTTTATGCTGGATCTCTCATATTTCTCTCATTTTTTGTAACATAAAAAGTAAAGTATCTCTCCTTTTTCCTGATATGCATATCCAATTTATGCAGCATGTTTTGTTTTAAACATCGTTGTATCCATAAATTTGGTTGATATCCTTATAATAGAAGTTTTTGGGCCATGAATGGTAGAACTATTTGCAGACTATTTCTATATTGCAGCATTTATCTGTTATCTAGCCTCCATGAATACCACACTATCTTATTTGCTGTGTAGTTTTATACTAAGTCTTGAAAAAAAATCTTGGATTTTATTTTTTACTTGCAAAATTATTTTAGCTTCCTGAGGACTTTGCTTTTCTATTTAAATTTTTAGTTTCAAAAAGCACCTGCTTGATACGTGATCAAGCACACTGTAACCACAGGTAAATTTGTATCTTTACAGAATTGGGATATGAAAAATATAAAGTTTTCTAACCCATGTATATGATATATCTCTTCATTTTTTAACTCTTAAATTTGGTCAGCAATATTTTGTACTTTTCTGTATTTTGTAGTGTCTTGCACAGATCCTTAATGTATCCCTAAGTATGTTACATTTTATGTTATTGTGTTTTACTTTCCAATAACTCATTGATAGTACATCAAAAGAAAATTGCTATTTTTATACTGATCCTGAATCTATACACATTCCTCAAATCATACAATCACTTATTACATCTAGTTGATCTACTAGGTTTTTATGTTTTTACCCTTCTTTCCATAGATTCCTTAGGATTTTTCATATACAAACATGTTGCCTGGAATGAAAAGTTTTCACTTTTTTCCCTCAAATGTTTTGCAATGGCTAAGACAGTTCAATTTTGCATACAATTGGCAAAAAATACCACTTAAGTACCCTTGGAGACTTAGTGGGACAGTGTTCACGATATGAGCTACAGGTTTTTCACAGATTTCTTTTATAGAAATTTCTTTCTATTGCCAGTTTGCTAAGAATTTGTTCAGTTTTCTCTCATCTAGTGAAATATGCATGGGATTTTATTCCTATGTCCTTCCTTGATAGTGGTTCACATTAATTGATGTTTGAAGGTAAGAAATATTGAGTTCCTAAGAGAAGCACTACTTGGTCATGACTTGTTCTTTTTATTTATTTCTACGTTATAGTTTCTTGTTAAGGATTTTTCTTATGTCAGTGTAAATTCTCCTGCAGTAGTCTCAGATTTTGGTATTGGGGTTATACACACTCAAAAACTTTCATCAGGTATACTCGTTATGTCCATTTTCTATAAAATGATTGTGTATAATTGTTTTATTTTTTTCTTAAATGTGCCATAGCATTCTCTCTCAGAGGTATTTGGGTCAGAAGTTTTCTTTGGAAGATATTTTTAATTGCAGGCTCAATTTTAAAACATATATACACTATTGCATGCATATTATGTTTTTATTCTATCACTTTTGGAAATTATGTTTTTCAATGTACTTGTCCTTTTATATATGTTGTAAAATTGTTAAGATAGACATATATATTATATTCTCTTTTTATCCTTCTAATATCTGCAGGATCTGTGGTGATAGCCCCTTCTATTCTTGAATTTATTTTTCTGTAATTTCTCTCTTTTATGACAGTCTTGTTGAAAGTTTATCAATTTTATTAATTTGTAAGAGTCAAATTTTGATTTTTTTATAATTTAAGACTTGATTTCAGTCCTCATCTCATTTTATGTCTTATACATTAACCTTAATTTGCATGTTTTTCTAGAATTTTTTAAATGGAAAGGAAGATAATGTTCTTCATGTAAATATTTAATGCTATAGCTATCCGTTTGAGCACCTTTTTAGGTGTATCTTACAAATTTCAATTTCTCTTTTGATTTCCTGTTTGACCAATGAGTCATGTAGAAATATATTGATTGCTTATCAAATATGGGAGGAATTTATTAATATCTTTTTGTAATTAATTTCTAATCTAATAAAATATTCTGTTACTTCAGTCCTTTGAAATTGATTCAGAGTTTTGGGGGGTTTTTTTGGCTAAGAATCCACTTGTATTTAAAAAGAAGGTAAATTCCCTATCAGTTTGCCTTCACACTCAGTTACAAAGTTTATTAAGTCATTTGCTGCTGCTGTTTAAATCTAATATATTGCCATTGACTTTTAAAATCTTCTGGTCATATCAGATGCTAAGTGTAGGTTATTGACATTTCCAAATATGATTATAAACTTATCTGTTTTTCCATTTAGTTTTGTTAATTTTGTTTGATGTATTTTGAGTCTCTGTTCTTAGATGTTTCACATTCAGAATTGTCATTTTAGCTGACTCCAGCTTTTTATCATTACAGAATGTTTCTCTTTATCTTGTATAATACTAAATTGATTGAAGCCTACTTTCTCTGATACAGACATGGTCATATGGCATATTGATTAGTGTCTGATGTATTTTTTTCATCATTTTACTTTAATACAAGAACTACTTGTTTCTTATATTTGAAGTATGGTTGGCTTTGATAGTCTATAGTTGGGTATTGTATTATCTGATTGGATAATCTGTTTTTAACTGGTGGCTAATCCATTTAGATTTAACACAGTAATTGATATAGTTCAATTAGCTAAGAGTTTTATTGCCTTTTCCCTTTCCATTTGACAAAATAAGATCAACTAAACAGGGAAATGGAAAATAAGTTATTCTGGAACACAGTTTCTGGGGTGGATCACACAATTTATAATCATTATGCAGGCAGGACTTATCAGAAGATCAGTGTCAACATTAGTGGTACTTTTCTTGGGTTAGCATTGCCCTGGCAGTGGTAAATATTTTCTTTATGGTTTGTAAGACTGTTCATTAAGGGAGTAAATGATGTATTGTCAGGTGGAAACATTAGCCAGTTGAGTTTCCTAGATAATATAAAATGATATGTTGAAGAAATAATCATTAACAAACAAAGAAACCCTGCTTCGGTGAACATTAACCAATATGCTGGAAAACAAAGCTAAACATGTTCGAGATAATAGGATGAGTCAGATTAGCAGGGAAAATTCTTGAGGTCAACATAGATAGTAAAATGATTCTTTCCCAGTGGAAGTCCAGTAATTTAAAAGTACTATTGTGAGACTAGGGTACAGACATACTAGTAAAGCACACTAGGTGGATAATGTAAACTCTGTGCATAACATGAGTGTACTGGATTCAGTTCTGGGTTCCCTGATAGTTTGGAAAACTAGATGGATTCTTCAGAAGACTTAGAATTTATTAAAGGTAGGGTGACAGGAAAAATTCTGGCCAATGATAAAACTCAGATAGGCGGAAATAATTTGAAGCACACCATTAATTTGTGGCAGATTTGTATCTACAACCTTGACTTTTAAACTTTGTTTACTGTTCTTTCAAGATTTCAGTATAAATTAGGAATTTTGAAATTAAAAGAGATGAGGGAAGATACAGGAAAGTGAGATTATTCACTTTCCAAAGAAAATGCTGGATTAAAATCACTATCTGTCATCGAGCATACGAAATTTTCTCACTTAAAAGGGTGTGGCTAGATATTATTTATCTTCTCTAACAACAGACTTCATTGCTGCTGGAGACCAAGCAGGACAGAAATGCACAGAAAGTGCAACAGAAGGAAGTGAATGAACACGCGGAGGAGCTTACGCGCCCGACCGGCACTTCCTACACGGGAGTCTCCAAGCTGATGGCATCTGCTCCCTGGGGTTTGACTTAAAACTAAATCATTGAGTATAGTTTAGGTGCACAACATAATGAAAATGGTTACTATGGTAAAACAAATTGGTGTGTTCCTAATCTCTCATACATTTCCATTTTTAATTTCTAAAAAGGCAAGAGCAGCAATAATCTACGCAGTGTCCCATATGCAGGACACTAGCATTAACTGTAGACCTCAAACGTTAGAGTTTTTCTTATCTAAGATGGTAAAACACAAGATTTCTTTAAAATCCCTAAGATTCCCTACTATATATTTATATTTTCCCTTAGTTTTTCTTGTTTCTATTTTTCTTACATGATCACTCCAAGAAAGAGAAGTAAAACTTCAAGCCATCTGAATGCTCTTCACTTTACTGTCACCCAAAGCCATTCCCAGGTTGAGCTGACTTCCTGGTAACCCTACATTGTGGTGTAACTGCTTCTCCCTTTTATTGTTAATTATTGTTTATAGTTTATGTGGGACAGTTCACTTATGTGTTCATCTTAAATGACAAAAATGTGCTCCTAAGATGTACTGCAAGGTATGACATTGTTGATCACAAATGAAATTTTCAATAGCTGCTAACAAAGTTTTAGATGTTAAGCTGTGAACCGTTCAATATAATACTTTATTTATTATCAGTTTGATGGAGAAATAAAATTCTTGACACTAATATCCACATGAAAACTATAATTAAAAGTATCTCTGGGAGATTTTGTTTATATGCCAGAGTTTTTACATAAAAAGCAAATTCAAGTTAACTTTAAAATCTACATTTTAAACCAGGCACGGTGGCACATACCTATAATCCCAGCACTCAGGAGGCTGAAGCAAGAGGATCACTGTGAGTTGAAGGTGAACTTGGACTACATAAGAAGACCCTGTCTCTAAATACATAAATAAATATTGCATTTTATAATTTCAAAGACATGTAAGGTGGAAACAACTTTAATGATCTTAAGAAATCTGAAGAATCTACCTCTTATTATTTATCTTTTGCCCAAAAGATATGATGCTATAAATAAAACAATGTAACATTTTTGATAGTTGAAAGTGAATTGAAATTCTTTTGTTAGGCCAAGGCTTTCAGTCAAGAAAAATAACTGTGCTTTAGTTTATTTCAAGGTTGAGTCTTTTCCATTATTGAAGAGTGTTTACAAATGATTCTGACAAAGGGCATCCAACCAGATCATTATTTTTCTTTCAAGAATGAATCTCTGTAAGAGAAAACAAAATGAGAAACAACCAAGAAAAGTAAATACATCTGCTTACTTCCCTTGAACATATGTGGAGATCCTGTGACTTAGCGACTTAGCCATAACCTCTCTGATTTATAACAGGAGAAAGAACAAGTACACTATAACATTTGATTGTTTGATATAGCTTTAATGTTTTAAGATGTATCCAGTATTTTAGGTGCTTTTACACTGAGTAATAGCTTCTCAGTGTAAATAGCTACTTTAATAGTAAAGTAAAGAAATCATAGAACATTTCACTGTGCCTTGGAGTTGTAGCATGTATTTCTGGCTCAGCTGCATTCTCTACACACAGAAAAAGGAACTATTTGTACTGGACTAGATAAAGCTTGAATAATGGGATTTTAGAGACACAATTTCAGATTTTGATGTCGCCTTTCTTTCTGCGAAGGACCACTGAGGGTGAGTCACCTAATCTTTTGATTCTTCCTGCTGTGGGCGACAGCTCAACCACGTTCTGCTGGTTCCGGAGGGTGCAGTCACCCGACCACTCCAGTACTTGTGCTTGTCTTGATGCTAACTCACTCTGAGAGGTGAGCACAAACATAGGTCCAGGCAGGACTTGGGCGATTCACATCATTGGCCTGTAGCGTATCCCACAGTATTCTACCACCCTGGAAGGAGTTCCCGTACCCCTCTCTACCTCGGACAGTGTCAATCTCATGGAGATCCTAGACTTTCCTATTGTGTACTTCAAAACTATGCATCTGGTGCCCTTTACCTGAACAGTCATTTTTCAGAGCCTTACTGTAATCAGAAGGTACCAGTCTCTGAAACCTTCCCTCAGACAATTGAATAGAGTGAATTCTTAAAAAGTTAGACACCAACAGTTGTTAAACTGTCAAGTATTTCAGAAAGAACTGCCCTAGTGCTAACACGAGGACCCCTATGGACTCCTCCAGAATAATTCTTACCCATTTCTAGTACTTTCAGTGGCCGTGGGGAACACGTGTGGGGTGCTGTGTTCACTCCTAGGATCACAGCAGAACGTCACAGACCCCATGGTTCAAACAGCAGAAGTTAATGTCTTTCACAGTTCTGCAGGCTGGAAAGCGTGATATTATGATCTGAGAAGGTTAGTTCCCAAGAGAAACTTTCTGCCTGGCTTGTAGTGGCCACTGTCTTCTCTCTGAACACACGTGGAAAGATGTCTGTCCTCTCTCTATCTCTCCCTGCCTCCTTCTTATAAGGCCATCTGTTAGACCTGAATGGGCCTCACCCTTCTGACCTCATTTAACCATAATTACTTCCTAAAGACCCTATCTTCAAATCTACTTAGTTTGGATTTCAACATATGAATTGGGAGTGGGGGGGCACAATTTAGTTCAATACAGGGAATAAATATGAAGATTCACTGGTATTGTTTTAATTACTTAGATTTTTTCTGAAAAAGAATCATTTAGTTATATAACTAATTATGATCCAATTGTTTTATCTCTTAGATTTTTTTAGAGATAAAATACCTTTGTATATTTGTTCAACTTTACTAGAATTTTATACCTATAAAATCCATTTAGACATTTCATACACTAGAAAACTACTTTTGTTTTTATCACCAGCTGGATTCAGGAGGTCATAGCTTTTGAGAGCTATGTGAGGTGAAAAAGCATTAAGGTCATACTACAGAGTCAGAGAATATCATGATGTAGACATGCCCTCCGAAGGCTCTGCCCATGCAGTGAGTGGGGCCTGTCTAGAGAGGGCTGTGAGAGCTGCAGCAGACAGTGGCATAAGGGCAAGGCCTCCTGAACCTTTGGAGCTTACATCTCACATCTTGCATACTGGAGTTATTTAACTTTTGATTTTTACAGGAGCACACAAAGAAAAGTTTGCCTTGAGTATTAGAGGAGACTTTGGATGTGGGCTTTTCGGCAGTGCTGGAACAGTTAGGACTTTGGCAGCTCTTAGGGATGGACTGAGTACATCTTGCATAACGAGTTTTTTGGGGGTGCATGAGTCTTTTGGGAGCCAAGGGTAGACCGCTGTGGTGTATAACTAGAATATTCCCCAAAGGCACACTTGTTCTGAAGCGGGGCTTTTGGAAGGCAGTTGGACCGTGGGGGGCTATGCCTATCTGCTGAGCGTGGTGTCGGGGTGGCCGTAGCTGGAACAATCGGGTCACTGGAAGTCCCTTCCTGGCTCCGCTGTCCTCTCCACTTCCTGCCCACCGCCATGTGAGTGGCTTTCTGTCCACCGTGCCCACCTCCTATCCTATTTCTATCTTGGAGTCCCCAGCAGGGAAATGAATGATGAGCCAAAACAAACCCCTCCTCCTTTAAGTTCTGAGTATTGGGAACTTTGACTCAGAAATTCAGCTTAGGGCTGCCACGTGAGTATCCTAAAACGAAGGTCTGATGACAGCCACAGACGACTGGCAGCCGAAGCGCTTCTGCAGCCCCCTCAGCTTTGACTCCCTTCACTCTGCTTTCCTCGTTGTCCTTACTACCCCATCCATCAGTCTTCTTGCACCCGCCCAGAGTCAACTTTAAACTTCTGCAGAGAGCCTTCGAGGTGTAACCTGAGTTTATAGCTGGATGTGTTCTGGCACCTGTGAAGCAACAGCACAACTTGACTGTACAAATTCATCCAGCAAATCTGAATTTCAGAGGAAACACACATTTGCAGGAATTCCATAGGGTGTGAGATAACCTTACTTAGAAAAATCATGGAACAAATACCGTTGGCATATGTAACTGTCATCAGATAGACTAGACTGTTGATGAGATGCTGTATGATTTATTTTATAAAATGTATTTATAGCACATTTTAGGAAATGAACAGTCGTCATTATTCAGTACTTACTGGGAGCAAAGCATTAAATAAGAAAACAATGCAACACATCTTTCCAAATTGCCAGAAACATTCCAGTGGCACTTAAAGCATTTTAAACTAATAGAGCACAGTTAGCAATTAAAATCTGAAAATCAAAATAACAGCTATTTTAAAGCTAATAAATATTTTATTATATCCAAAATAGTAGAATTATATGATAGTAAAAACTACAAATTCTCTTCACAGTACACATCAGCATAGGGTTGGAGAGGAGGAGGGGGGAAAGGAGTGAAGGAAAAAAGCCTAAATAGCTCCCGGAACTTCTTCGTGTGCCGCTCACACTTTTTGGGGTGGGGTGAGATCCACCTGCCCCTGGCATATTAGTTTGCTTAACCTCCATGATTTTCTTGCACCAGTTTGAGTACCTCAGTGAGCTGGGTAGGGAAAACTAACCCTGCATTCTCAGTGAGCTGTAAAACCCCTGGTTAATAACAGTGTAGGTGAGCAGCGGGCTCAGAGGAGGTGAAATCAAGGGTAAGGATGTTGTACTTTGGGTGGAGACATGTCGGTGGTGTTGCTGAGTCCAAATGTCCTGTGAATGACTGAAAAGCGGTAATTAAACTCACACCTGTAACTATGTGAAAAGGATTATTTGGAAGGTGCATTCCTCTGGAAGAAAATAAATTAAGCAGCAAGAGTTTGCTGGCCGCAACTGCAGTGATTACGTGAAATACTAGTCCGGGGTTACTGGGATTGGGGATGAACGGTGTATGTGGCGTGCACAGCCGCTCAGCAAGTACTATGATTCTTCAAGGATGTGCTCAGGGTTATAAGCCACACATGTACCAGATGAAGCCAAAATCTCTTGGGTGAATCAGCTCATATTTTGGGGGGGTCCATGTGTTTAAAAACAAGTGAGAGAAACCTAAATGCATTTTCTTTTAAATCTTAATACATTAAAATTCTGCATTATGAAATGTTCTTCAATGACACTGATAAGAAAAGTATTATCATAGAGACCAAATGGAGGAAATAGAATGAAATAGATTGAAAAAAAGTCAAGATTCTTGTAAGTAATGTCAACAAACCTCAATATAGTGACAATTTAAGAAACTGAAGAAACAGACTTCATTCTACCTAAAAGAGAAATTGATGGATAAAAACAGCCAGGTGTTAAATTCAGCACCTTCTACTGAAGTTATGGACTTTGTAAGAGAGAACCTGTGTCCTTTTCTTTGATTTGGCTGATCGTGTGTGTGCGCGCGCACACACGTGTTTGTGTGTGTGTGTGTGTATTTGCAGTCCTCCCTTTTTTTAAAGCTCCATGTTTGGCCTCTGCCTCTGTTCTACATATAGGTTTCTCTTTCAGTGTAGATTACAAGATTGTCTAAGGCAGATGCCCCACAACTGTCTCTGGGGTATGTTGAGTACACAACATGCAGGGCAAGCCTACCAATGAATATGGCCTTCTCTCTGGATACAAGAGTCCTGTTTACTAATTGATCTTTGTTAGAGAATTGAAGAGTAATTGTCTTTCTGGGGAAGCTGATGCCTCTGACCTACAAGAGATCATTTTTCCAAAGAAATTTATTTGCTCTGTGATTGCTTGCTCTGCTGAATCAGCATTCACAGTTACCTGGAGGAGTCCAAAACATCACCTGTCTCTGGTCACCTCAGGTTCCATAGATAGCCCACAATTACCTAGAGGCAGCTCAGTTAAGCGAGCATGACTCTCCCAATTAGGCAAGAGTCCTCACTATTAACTATCATCAGACTTAATTTGGTGCCCTAGGAAAATCTGTGATGAAGCCCATCCCACTAAGGGCAGGGCACTGCCTACTTAAATCTAAGGCAGCGTGCTGAGAATACACTTGGCAATATGGTTCATTAAGTCTCACACAATATCACTTGTGGACATCTAGAAATGTTTGTAGGAACATAAACCATGAAAGCTGGAAAGAACTTTGGGAATGTCATTTCACCTGGCACTCACTTTACAGGTGATTAAATAAAAACCTATGGAGGTGTGATTGAACAGAAACAAGACTAGATTTTAAGCTTCCTGGCTCTTCCAGCTGAGGACTCTTTGCAAACACCGTGACACATCCTAAACAATGCCAGCTACTGAAGCTTATCTCAGTGACCGAAGCACCTCTTAATGAGGTGTCGGTTGCTGGTGATGGCACACTGATTATGGAATTACAGCTCTGAGCTTTGAGCGCTAACCAGTGTTTTAACCTTGACTAAGTCAATCTTATTGCATCTGATTTTCATTATTTGTAAATTAGAGATAATTTTCTCTATCGCATGAAATTGTGGTAGAGTTTTAATAAACAATTGCATAATAGGATGTTTTATAAATGTAAATCTTTCTGTAAAATGTGTTAAATTGGTGGTAAGACTTTTCTTTAGAAGCTTATCTGCAACTCCTGATTCTGGGTGATAGATGTAGTACAAATGTTTATTCCTCTGCCTCAGCCACCATGCCAGCTCACACGCAATGGCACTAAAAATGGTGGTAGAGAATAAAGAAGATGATATTTTACACCAGTGAGAGTGTGGTGAGGAATATACACCAACAGCAACGTGATTGGAACAGACATTTGGAAGACAACCATGGCGTGATGGACAAGTGCAGGTCGAAGCTGGCTGTGGAAACACTGTCCTGAGTTCTGTGAGAGACAGCATGGCCCTGGCTGAGAGGCTATCGTCCCTGAACAATCTCGTGGAGGGTTAAGGTTCAGAAGTAGCAAGCATTGCTAAGGACAAAGGAAATGTGTAGGAAGATGAAAGAGAAATTAAATTCTGAGCAAAACCTAGCCAGTCCCCAGTAACAAATATATGGCATCAAAGCGCCTCTTTTACACCCTTACCACCGCTACCACAAACACAACTAAAAGATCTTCCTAAAGAAACTGAAGTAGGGGGAATCAACTAGAGTGTTGGAGCGGATAAGCCACATGAAAACTCTCTAACTCTACACCAAAGCAGGCTGGCCCATCTTCCGCATGTTCTGCAGAAAGAAGAGTTGGTGGTTATCCCTGTCTTTGTCCTATAGCTCATAGTGAAATTTTATGTTTCCATTTTTATTAGTATGATAAAACAGCCAAAAAACAAAAACATTTGTGGAGAACTTGCAGCATGAAAATGAAGTAGATAGAAAATATGACCTTAGAGAATGAAAGAGAATTCAAGAAACAGAAAATAACAATAGTCTCTAAACAGCATTTTTAAATTCAAGAGGCTATTATGGCCATGAAATAGTAGCATATTATAATAAATATACAAAGAAAAAGAAAAGCCTATTGGACACTAGGAATTGTTGCTTGAATGAAAAAGTAAATAACAATATAGAATTTAAAAGAGAAAGAAACTTTTTTAGGAAATAGAGTCAAAAGTGAAAGATTCATGTGAAAGATAAAAATAGAGTAAAAGAAATGTTCAAACAATGAGTTTCAGAAAGAAAGATGAGAAAAGATTTTATTAAAAATAATAAAAACAAATTTCTCATAGAGAATTACATGAATGTTCAATGGTAGGGGCATAAAATAAAAGCAAAATACATGCCTAAGCAATATTTGTTGGAAATTTTAGAACACTTCAAACAGGGAGAAGTGTGTCAAAGCTTCCACAGAAAACATATGTGTGTGTATCACTCTGGATAGTAGAAACCAGCAAAACAAAGCCATCAAACTAAGGATGTGGTCTCCAACCCAGCCAAACTACTACATGTGATGTGATAGTCAGCCTTCTGTTGTGCTGACAAAATACCCAAAACCTAGAAGAAGAAATATCTCTCTGCAAGGCTGGTTGGCTTCCTTGCTGCCTGTTGCAAGGTGAGATATCATGGCAGAGAGTGCTTGGTAGAGCAAAGTTGCTTATTTCATGGCAGGCAATGAAGCAGAGGGGGAGGGGACACTTGGAGGCCCGATGTCCCCTGCAAGGCCACTCCTACACGATCCCACTTCTTCTGGTTAGGCCCTGCTCTTAGCCACCTCCTGAAGGTTTCACCACTTCCCAGTGTACCACAAGCTGGCGACCAGGACTTTAGTAAATGGGCCTTTGGGAAATATTTAACATCTACACCGTAATACACTTATTCAAAATAAAGCTTTTTAAAAAGAGATTCAGCATTTCAAACACTCTTCCTCAGGATTTTATAGGATATTTTTTAGCAACATGAGGAAATAGATTAAGAAAAAGAGAGGTATCCACACTGGAAGAACAGTTATAGAAGGTTCTAGAAGCACAGCTGCCCAGGAGGCTCACAGAGCAACACAGCTGATGGACGGTGCAAACAGCTCTTGGAAGGACAGCTCTGATGGAAGTAGAAATGAAACTACAGAGAAGAAATGAGAAAAGAAGACTCTGAAGAGAATGAAGAATATGATAAAGTTAAGTAGATCAAGAAGAAAAAAGTGAAAATGCGAAAGAAATTCTTACCCAAAAGGAAACTGCATTGAAAGCACGTATATAGTTGATCGACATAAACACTGATTTTTTAACCTTTATTAGTAATCTGTAGCCAAAGCACAGAAAACTTAACTCTTTGAAAGTAAGTTTATCTTTGCTCATAGAATGCTATAAGCATATCGGTGGGAACTGTAATCATGGAGGACAGAGAAAGAGTTGTCTTAGTCAGGAAAAAACTGTAGCAGGTGCTCAGAGTGGTTAATGCCTCAGCTGAGAAAGTATAGAGTCATGAAATACTGTCTTTCCAGGACTGAACAAGAAATTCAAAGTGCAAATGCGTCTTTTAGGGTTATAAGAAGTATAATGTTTAGAGAGAGCAAAAATAATGAGGTAGTTATATTTTGGAGAAGAGCAGCCATAGTAGAAAATGTAAATGCACTAAATTATCATTAAATTCCATAGGTAAACCTAAAGCTAATAAATCATAACAGACCATATTGTTTACAGATACTAGTAACTGTCTAAGGAATAGTGAAAGGAATTCAAAGTCATTCCTTCAAGAGGGATTAAGGGAAGAAGTTATGGGGTGGAAAAGGTTACTCTTTTTTATGAGACTGTAATTTAGTTGTTGGTTGACTTGCCAGCATCCACCCTTTCTTCCTTCCTAAGAGAACCCTGATTTTATTTGTATTCACGGAGCTTGGAGGAAGCCAACTCTACATAAAACTTGAAGGCTAATGTCATTTTCTTGTTGGAGGTGTTACTCTGGCCAGTGGAATGGGAAAGGAACCGCCACAGAGTAAGAGAGGGAGTGTTATGAGAAAAATGTTCCTCACTTACTGGAGAGGCCTGCGAGGATGCACACTGCACTGTCCTCCTACAGGCGCTACCTTATTTATGTGGGACACCTGTCACCCCCAGCTACCTCAGCGTAAGAATCAATGAGATAGAGCAGAGAACTGAAAGAATCTCCTTTATTCCCCACTAATGCACCATCAACAGAAACACTACCAGAAACATTTAGGTATGTATTTCTTTATACAAGAATTTTCCTCAATATCTATTTCAATATGTGAAGCTGCTGGTTCACAGGACACGTGTTACAAGTTTTAATGGATGAGACATAGCGAACTCCTCTTAAGTACACTGTACGTTTCTCAGCACACACTGAAACATAAGGAGTAGGTGTTTCCCCACTTCTCCACCTACCTGCGGCCTCTCAGCCATTTCCAAGCTTGCTCTGTGAAATAAGAAGGCACAGGAGTCACCCTTTTGTAAGTTCGCCTTCATTAACTCTCTCTTCTTTTCAGATGTTTAATAGAACAAGTGTAATTTCATTCATATTGTCCAATTATTATTATGTGCCCATTTTGTCTTTTTCTTAGAATTATATAATTCTTTGTCTCTTAGGACTATTCTTTTTATTACATATAAGCAAGTCTTTTTTTCACAAATAGTTAAGTTTTTAGCTTATAACTAACATGACATTGCCATCCAGGGTTTTAGGGCACTGGGTGAGATAATTTATTTGTTTGATCAATCTCTTTATCCACACTAAAAATAAAGGTAATTCTGAACTATTGAGCCAATTCTACTAAATGTAAGATTCAATAATCACAGCAGATTCCAAGGCAGAGAAAAATCTCTCACTGCCAAGAGCATCTGGTGCAGGAGTGGACGGAGCCCTAAAGAATCCGCTACGAAGTTTACTCTCTAATGCACCCTTGGGAGAGGAGAGAAAGAGCATGTAAGACCACTGCAGGAGCGAAGGCGTCCTGGGATGGTTGCTAGGTTCTGGTGAGCAGCTCCTGTAACAGAGAATTAGCCACGCTCACACAGGCAAGGAAAAAGCAGCAAAGTTCAATGAAACTGAGTTAGGTGATGGTACGCTGAGATCGAGCGGGCTTGTGCTGCAGGAGTTGCTGAATACATTGGACACAGAATTTTTAAATGTTGTGCGGGCCTAGGGGGCCTCCCACTGGGTCTTCTAGAATATGATTCACAGAGCTGAGTAATGTCAGCTGTATCTACTGTATGTTCTTTCCCATAATTCACTCTTTTATAATTGGATGTACGAGGCACAGTCCATGAGCATGAATTTTTAATGAGTTCCAAGAGAAGAGAGGTTGTTGTAGGCCTTGCCGGCAGGTCTGGCACATGTGCATCCTGGTTTGGGATTTCAGCGTCTTTCAAGGGTCTTTGTTGTTGTTATCTCTGCCTCCAGGTAGCAGGCCTTAACACAGAGGTCAGGCGATGATTGCCCTGGGGTGTTGCCCGGGTTCAGATGCCATCGGCCCCAATTGTACTATTTATATTAAAACTACTGATGGGTAATGAGAGAAGCATTCATGGAGAAAAAAACATTAGTTTGTTATTTCTGTGAGTTTTTAACTTTTTTTGAACACAGGCATTGGATTTGACTGTTGGATATTTAGTATTAATTAATATTGTATAAATAAGTATAATTTGGAAGTCCTTAGACTTGATTTAAAAAAATTATCTTCAAATACTTCAATAAATTCTTCTAAGTCTATGTGTCCTATTACTATTAAATCATGTTTCCTCTTTCTCTCTCTCTCTCTCTCTCTCTCTCTCTCTCTCTGTCTTTCTCTCTTTCTTTCTTTCTTTCTTTCTTTCTTGTCTTTTCAAAACAGGGTCTCACTATACAGTTCAGGCTGACCTTAAACTTGTACAGATTCTCCTGCCTCAGCCTCCCGAGTGCTGGGATTATAGGCATGCACCACTACAACTGGCCTAAATCATGAATTTCTAAGAGCCACTGAAGAATGTGCCTTATGAACTAGAAAAGCGTATTTCATTTTTTTTTTAAAATCATGCATTAAAACGTATTTATTCTGATTTTTCATATGTACAGAAAAGTGAACACCTAGCAACTTTTTAGAAACAATTATACTAAGTTTTCTAAGAAAAAATGTATAAACATATGACTTTGGAAACTAGTGTTTCCTCCCCATATCCCTGCAACCAAGCATCAAAGCACAGCCTTCGGGGACGAACAGTAGGGGAGGCTTCCTCCAGCTCTTTGGAAGCCTCTCTGACTGGTCCCGCCTCTCTGTTTTAGGGTCTGTCTAGCCCTGCATGAACTGTCCAGATGCCTCAGAGTGGAACGACGAGGCCAGCCCCTCACACTGTCCCCATTCTCCTTCGTTGCTGGGGTAGGAAGTTCAGTCGGGAGGCCAGCGCTGCACCACCAAGAATTCAAGGCTGTAGAACTACTGGTCATATGTCAGCGCATAGCTGGTTTTGTCGCTGTGATCTTTACAGCACACCCCGTTTTTCACCCTACCCTACACTCAATTCAGTCTTTCTCAATGGTCACCTGAAAAACAGAACTTTGTCCTCCGAATGTCTCGCCGTTACCCCTTCCCAGCACGCTCAGCGCGTAACCTCGGAATGCCATGAAGTTTAAATAGAAAAGGTCCGATATGCTGGCCCCACCTGTTGTTCTAAGCAATCAGAGATTTGTCGCTAGACAGCGCTGGGAGATTTCACCATCTGACTCTCATTAATGGGAACTGCTAAGCTAATCTCTGTGTGACATTACAAACATTAGCTTCCTGTCCAGCTTTGAAGCTTCTCTGAATTTCTTTTGCTGTTAGAACAAGAACTGTAAATCTGGAAAGGATTTTCAAGATCAATCAATTCTGCCTAATTTTACAGATCAAAAATGGGTTTCTAGGGGTTGTTACTATTCAATGGCTATGTGCTTTGGTATTTTAATCTACCAACTACAGACTACCTTGGAATTTAGCAAAAATGTTTTTAGGTATAGTCTACATAAAAAATATGGAGTAATGAGAAGACTTGGAGAGAGACCCCAGCCACCCGAAGTCGATGTTTGAAAGCTTTTCTTTTACCCTGCAAGCATTCTTACCAGCAGTTGCGCTCACGTTTGGAAGCTGCCCATTTCAAAGCTCATATTCTGGGAAGCATGTTAAAGGCCACCAGATCAACTAGCTCATGAGCTATTATTATTAATAGGGCTAACATGATAGGATAATCTCTTGAGAGTATATTTTGTATGGTCATCTGAATTGAAATATATTTCAAATTATGGTAGCATCATTAAAGTGGATTTTAATAAGTTTTGGCCAAGTGGATTCCTACTGCATAGGTTACTCTGAACGCCTCTTGGATTTTCAGGGAAATTAAGGCAGTTTTGAATAACTCTTGAATGGATATGGACAAGCCATAAGAGGATGCCAACAGCTTTCCTTGTGTTTTTCATACCAATAATTTTCTTTCTTGTTAATTTTGTAATCATTCTTAGCAATATGTAGTAATTGAAACCTTCTACTTTTATAGGTTTATTTAGAGAAAATAAGACGTCTTTTTCCTTCATGGTGCTCTAGTTTTCTTAATTTTAGATTTAATATGAAAAACTAAGTTTTTTGTCCTTTTGGTAATCTTTTTCCTACAATCCCATATTTTAACAGATACCCAGGATTCCGCAGAACACGTGACATTTTACAAGCTATTTTTTCTTTCAGTTAACTCTGTAAGTGGAGAGATGCATCTGGTATTCATTCCTGTACGATTCAGGACCTTCCACTTTGTACGTACTGTGACAGCTGTGGCCCAGGTCTTAGGAAAGGATCTATTCCTTCCATTCGAATCTGACTTTTATCTTTGTCTTGTGGCTTGTAAGGGGTTAGAATACTGGGAAAACCAACAGTTTATACAGTTTGTTTCTCCTCAGGAAGAGGCACACGGCAACTCACTAAAGGAAAGCCTCTCAGTATTGGTGTGACATATTCGAATCTGAACTTTTCCCAGAAAAAAATCATTCATTTTACAATGAGTGTGTTTCTATATGGAACCTACTTTTTCATCAAAATCTCTTTTGAGAGATGGATGATAGTTGATCTTAGTTTGTAAATATTACAACCCCATTTTATGTAGGCTTTTGTTTCTTTTTTTCCTTTGAAGATCTTAATTTCACTCACTTCCTAGAAAACAGCTAACTTTTAACTTACCCTACATTGAGTTTTATCATGGTGGAAAGATAATTTAATAGTTGCAGTATAACTACTCATGTTATTCCTACTTTGTAATTCCTGAGAACTGACTCATTACATGACATCAAAGCAAAATTCTTCAATGGGAAAAGGTTTGTATTAATTATATTTTGAAAAAAAGAGAAAGCTAGAAACCACACCAAATTCTTCAAATAACAAAAGGGAAAATAGAACAACAGAATCCCCACAAATCTGTCATTTACCTGCCTGTCATAACCCTTGCTCTTCATGAAATAAAAACAGATTGAAGGAACTTTTCATCAGCAAAAGGCTCTAATTGCAAGATATTCTTCAGGAATTTTTGAAAGGAAATGACAGAGTAGATTTATTGAGCTTGGACAAAGCAGACGTGCATCACCTTTCTCAGTATTGTTAGGCCTCTGTACTCGCTGAGAATCTCAATTTAGCCACGACACCAGTGGATTCTTTCACATCCATTATGTAGAGAAGATTAGTAAACTCATGGCAACCAAACAAACAAATAAGAGACTCAGCAGCACCTGCTGGAGGCACAGCTCATGAACAAATTCCCTCCCTAGGTACGTGTCGGCCTTGAGACCAAAGCTCTCTCCGAGCGTGTCTCAGAACCGGAACCCCGTGTGGTTAGGGATGAGTGTGGCTTTTCTGGCAGCACCACCTTGAAAAGCACAGATCCATGCACACGGAAACATTTTGGGAGTGCTGATGACAGGTGGCCGTCCCCCTCTAAGTAGGGTGGATAGGGCCAGGTACAATAGCTTTCAATTTTCAAACAGCATGATTTTTTTGTATAGATGGAAACCATTATTCTTATAGCATGTGGTTTTAGTGGTGTATTCTTGATTTACGACCAAGAATTTTTTCCCTGTATGCCATGTTGGCATCCTCATACAATTAATTTTCCTTTTGAAACTTAAGGCAAATAGTGTTATCAAAGTAGTAAATACTACATTACCAAAATACATGTGATACATATGTATTTGTGTTTGTGCATCTGTGAAATTGCTGAAATAAGTACAAAATTGAATAATGATATGGACAATTAGTTTTAGAAATCATCAGAAACGTGGAAAATGAAGATGTCTGCTTTCTTGGATTTGAGCAGAAAATCCCTGTCCCATCTCCCACCACAACACACCTGGAAGACATAAATATGAGGTGGTCTGAACGACTTTGAGAAGCCTTACTTCTATCTGCACCCCAGTCTTGTCAGAGTGTGTGAGCTTGTTTGGATTAACAAGATATGAACCTGAGCACTTATTTCAAATGCAAATCAAGTTCCCATTGTTTTAACCATAAAAGGCATGAACATGAATTCTACACCTGATTTCACGTGAAATGACATGGGATAACAGCATTACTTCCTTTTGTGGACCTGTTTCTTCTCCCACAGGACTTACAACTTTGCCTCCCTTTGGCTTGTCGGTGCAAGTCTGTAAACATTTGTGTGAATAAACTTATAATTAAACACTACTTCCTAATCCTCCAGCAAGTAATTATATTGAGTATTATTCACCTTTTACGAGAAATCCCTTCAAGATCTAAAGAGTGACAGTCTCATCAAGTTTTCATTGCCTGCCTTGATGCATTTCCATTTTTGGAAATATCCTCTCACTTTCTACTTTGCATATAGGGATACAAAAAGAAATTCAAAAGAAGGCATCTTGAAAGAAGCACTTCATTAAATAATTATCAAATTAGAAAATTACATGCTCAAATATCATATATATACATAAGATGAGATATACAGGTTTTTGCATGTTTGAATGGAGCTGTGCAGTCTCCGGCAGGTATAAATATGCATAATTTCTCATACAACATAATTAGAGAAAATTACACATTGAGCCAATTAGGCTTCAGAAAAATTTTCATCTTCCTTAACTCAAAAGGTCTTGACAACCCTTCCTTTTCCTTAGTTTCACCCTGACCTCCTGTCCTCCTCCCGCTCTCCTCCACCAGCCTCCGTATTTTATCCCTCTTACAGAGCAGCCCGCTTTCCCTTGCTCCTGCTGTATTCACTTTGCAATGCCTTTCCCAAGTCTCAGATACTGGGCAGGGCTCCAGCTGCCTGTGGGTGGACAAAACAATTACACAGAAACTCTCATAGGAACAGAGATGACTCTCCGTCTGATGTCATGGATGGTCTAGGATGACTGCTGGATCTTTCTATCTATTGCCTCTCAGCATAAGCAGAGAGACGATGTGTCTGCACGTGCAGTGGAATTTATTGCCAGCGTCCCTCCTATGTGGGTCTACTGGCTCGCAGCAGCCCCAGCACAGCCCAAACCCTTCCTTTCGGAGGACCTCCTTATCCGGAGGGAAGAGCGAGGCTTGAGCTGTGGGGAGACAGCACGGAAGGCCACGCTCAGCTTTGCATGTCTGTCCCTGAGCACAGAACAACGTAGGAAGCCCTGTCCCTGTCACGACAAGCCCGAGCACCAGGAGGGCCATGGAAATTTCCACCCTCAAGCTCAAGGCGCCACTCCTAAGCTGGCACAGAGTCTTAGTTAATTTTCTCGTTGCTGAGATGAAAATACCTGACTCCCAAAGTTCAAGAGGAAAAGGTTTATTTGGCTCACAGTTTGTAGAATTTTCAACCCATAATCGGCTGGCTCCAAGGCATGGCAGAATGGCAGACAGGCCTCACAAGAGAGAAGCATTCGTGGTCGACAGAAAGTAGCGAAGTAACAGAGGAAGGAGGGGAAACTTAGCTTCTTTCTGCCTCTTTTATATTCTATCTAAGCTACCAGGATGAGGGTGGTACAGATGAATTGGTGGACCGATTTCGTTGTCACATACCTTAATCCCAGCGTCACACAATGGTGATCCAGCCACCTCTGGAAAAGCCCTGCCCATGGCCATATGAGGCTTTGGGGGGACATCTAGACACAGCCATAACACACAGGATGCCTCATCCCCGGCTTCCATGAAGCAGGCTCTTAGAAGCCTGCAAGACCAGAAGTTTCCTCTCCTGCCTCAACTTTCTGAATAGCCTGCCAGAGCCGATGCTGCGATACTGGACAGCTCTCTCTCAGCACAGGCCTTAGCATCCAGTGGGGCTCCTTGTAGCTTCTCCTCTCCTTCTCTCCAGCTCCCTGTGAGCCATGGGGCCCAGTGAGACCATTTCTCACCTTTGCCATCGTTACCTTCTCAGAAAACGAAGTTGAGACACTTTGCCTTAGGACCTTAAGTTAATAAAATTCATTCCACATCAACTTAATGTTGCAGGTATGCTGTCATCTGTTCATATAATGTATATAGGTATATTTTACACACAAAATCCATGAACATGAAGGCTGTGTGGGTTTCTGTATTTCTAAGGTAAGGCTGACACTGACTTGGTCACACTTAAGATGTAAAGCCCTAGGGCACCTCCTTGGCTGTTCTGTGGGTGCTGTTTCACTGTGTCCTTGCACTTGTTGTTTATTCTACTCCCCTTTGTATCCTCTGAACATGAAGAAGTCCAGGAGTCTCTGCAAGGCTGTTTGTGGCCAGAGGTAGAAATTGAACAAGATGGTAATGGTCCCCAAATAAAGTGTGTATAACATTCCTGTGGAGCTAACCATGTGTCATCCAGAAAGCATTTCACTGATCTGAGGTCGACTGTTGCTGGGCTCTTTATCTAAACACCAAGACACACAAAGCTGCTGCACAGAGCATGCATTGTCCACCAGACAGTCCCATTGTAACAAGGATGTGTGAGGGAAGGAGCTTATCTGGATGCCCCGCCATGGAAAAGCCGGCTGGGATGCCAGTGATGAGTAAGGCATGAAATGCCCCGAGGAGGCTCGGGGAAAAATGGGGGGATGCTATTCTCAGCAGGGCGTTAGTAGACACCACTGGGCTTTTCTGGAGACCACAACCCTAAATCTCCTCTCGGCAATTGCTCTGTGCACTTGTTCAAGATATCAGTATGGCCAGGGCTGCATTTAGGATACACAATCACTACTTTTTTAAAAAGACATTTCATGCCTTTCAATTATCTTCAGGTTGAACCACATTTTTCTTAAAGTAACATTTTATCTCTCCATAAAATGATCCCTCTTATGTTACTGATCTCACACTTATGTACCTGTTACTCAGTCTACATTCTCTCTGTCACACTAACTATAAACTGGAGGCTGGACCATCAGCTAACATATTTTCCCTGACTCTGTGTTCACTACTTATAGTAAGTTTCCCTCTAGTGGCACCTGCTGAAATCCTGCTAATCCTGTATCTCCTGGTCATCTTTAGAAAGTAGCTATTGAGTACGTATTAAGTTTTCCCCTTTTAAACTCTCACTCCGCTCCTTTGTGCAGGAATGAAAGAGGTAGAATGATGTGTTAGCTCTTCCACTAGACTTCCAGTTGCGATTAAACAAGGATTTAAACATTGAACTTTGGATCTTTTATAGTGTCCATTGTCCTCACTAAGGACAATGTAAAAGTTTAAAAAGTTGTGTTGGTTGAGTTGTGTTGGTACGTCTAGGCAGTGAGTGGAAAGAACTTTACTGGAAACACCTCGAATCCTCTGTTCTTCAACCAGCAATGCAGTGGGTTGGGGCCGACTCTAACACTAAAGACAGATTCACGTACATTAGGCAAAACAAGAGATATATGGTTTTTTTTTTTTTTTGCTTTTCATTCTTATTTTTCCTTTGAGAAAATAAAAAGAACTGAGCAGAGGAGTGAATAGTATAATGATCTGTCATATAGTAATTAACAATCCATTACCTACAAAGCTAAGAGCAGCCGCATTTACAGGACCTGAACAGAATTGTTGAGTTGCTTCCCTCACCTCGACCTGAAGAATCATTTGTTTCATTTTTCCATCTTGCTTTTTGTAAAAATAAATTTCTCTGACAACCTTTTTATGGTTAGTTTCCCTGCTGTCCAGTCCCTTCAGATTATTAAGCATTGCTGTGCATAAGAGCCTAGCTTCCATTATCAGTGGTGTGGAAAGCGTGTGCTATTTGTTCGCCTGTGGGTATCTCTGCATTGTTGTTGAAGGGAAGAGGGCAAGTCTTACCCAAATTAGTTGAAAACAATGAAACCATCTGAGAGATAATGCTCAGATGAAAGGACTTCGTGCATGGGATTGAACAGCAAAGCAGCTGCAATCTGAAGTACTGTCCACTGTTTTTTTCTCTCCTTTTAGTAGCCATCAGAACAGCAGAGTAATGTGTACACTAAGCTAGTGCAAACGAATAACCTTAGAAATTCTCCTGAAGAATGATTTAAACTTTGGTCTGATGCATGAATCATGGGGAGGTGCTTTCTGTCAACATTCTTCATTCTTCCAAACCAGAAAAACCAGTGTCTTTCCAGTTACTGGAGCTGCCACCACTGCTGGTAAATAGCACTCTGGCTGTGGAATTTTTAAAAAATTATTGTGACATATTTGCATACATCCAGGAACACTCACATAATATTATCATCACAAGTTTTCTTTTAATATTGATACTCTGGACTATATAAATGACATTATGAACCACTAAATTTTACCTGTAATTCAAAGAGAAAATATTCAAAGAAATGATTTTAATATCAGGACAATATCTTGGCATTGAGATGATTAAAATAATTCTTTTTGTTTTAATTCAGTATTATCTTTAATCTGCATTCCTAAAGTACTACATATATACATATAACTTCTTTTAAATTCAGGTGATTTGTATTATCTTCTTTTGTCCTTTATGGAAATTATTGCTTTTTTCGTCAAAAATAAGAATGAATGTAAACATTCTATAAATTTTTCAATAACATCTTTAATTTAGGTAAAATCTTAAAACAGTCTAAAAAGAATTAAATTAGGCCTCTTTCAGTGGGTTTTCACCCATTAAGGAGGAAGAGAAGAATTAGAGGAAAATATGTTTAGATCTTACAGCATAATAAATTTTTATTTACTTATCTGAGCATTTTACCAGCAATATTTTATGTTTTCTCTGCTGGTTGTAGTTCTTTGAACAATTGCTTCCACACTATATCTTACTTTACATTCATTGATGTAATTTCACTGCAAATAATTCTTCGAAGAGCTTTATAAAAGCAGTGTTAACTTTTAACACGATCTTCTTGGTATGGACTGTCCTATTTCCCCCCGTGGTGTGTCCACCAAGTCCGCCATAACTTCTCCAGCTTTCTTCATCTCAGCTCAGAGGCACGCTCCGCAAAAGCCTCCTGAGCACCTTTGCCTCTACGCTTGTACCCCTAAGCGAAGTGTTCAGACGTGATGATCTCACACTGCTTCTCAGACTCACAGGAAATCTGTTCCTTTCCTTAATACGTCATACTCATGCTCCCTTCCCTCCTTACACATTTTTTATTCTGATGTCATGGAACAGTACAGGAGGGAAGGAGCCAGGGAAAAGGGCAGTTTTCTGGTACTGCTGGAGCTGTATCAAAATTCTAAAATAGATAAAGATGATGCGGGATAATCTCTCACATTGTAGTCTTTTGTTTGCGGTTGTCTCCAGATAACACCGTGCTGCTCCTACCCACTCCTCCGTCCCGCTTCCTCTACGGTATTTTCCTGGTTCATATGGTGCCATCACTAAAACATCTCTGCGGGACGGACGATGAGGAGGCTAAGCAAAGAGGCCGATTTTAATGAGAATGCAGCAGCCTGATTAAACTAATGCCCACTAAGATTTGAATGACTAATAGCATTTTTAGTTCTTCTGTTATTTGTATTTTGAAATCTTACACCCATGGCAAATTATATCTTTCTGCTTTTCAGAGGTTCTTTTCTCTACACTTATTTTGCATATCTGGGATTGAGGATGGAAAAAGTTCTTCCCCACCCAAATATTCTTCACAATGCCTAAGCGATGAGTCAACACGTCTGTACACAGGTGAACGTGAGTTCTGTGGAAAGCGCGGACTCTCAAGCCTGACATTCTGATGAATGGCTCTAAGTGTGGAGGTCAGGAATGTGGAGAATGTGAGAAAATGTTGCTTTCAGATCCCCTTTTGGTCTCCGTTTCCTAGTCTCACATCTTACAAAAGGAAGCCAAAGAAGCTTGTTGGTAGGGAATGCACCTTCAAACAACTTTCCTTTATTCTTTTGTGATTGCAGAAATTAGATTATATCAATTAACTAAGGTTTAAATTTCCTAAGTATCTCTAGGGAGTTTCATGTTTTGTTCTTTGGCAATTCCATTGTTATGAGTGTGAACAAACCTCAGACACTAAGAAACATTGCCACAAGAGTCCACATGAAGAGTCAATGCGAAAAGAATATTCTCTGGGTCAATAATATGTGGCAGAAAAGAATACGTGAACTTTAATGGTATTGTCCTACATTGTTTTCCTTAATAAATATGAATATGTATTAAATATTCATATAACATATGCATTGCTTGTATCTGGTAACCTGAACAGCTAATTTGAAGACAACAATATGCAATGTACCAGCCATTGTTGAGTTCCTACCATCTTGTTTAGTGAAGCTCTGTATCATTTCTAACATTTTATTGCTTTTTATTCCCTTTAATAATTTGATCAATCTTTCATTCTTACATCTAGTAATCTGAGCAACTTCATTGAAAATAACATTTAATATAGCAACCATTGTTAATTCTTATAATCTTGCTTTGAAATCCTGTATCATTTTTTATTGTTTTTGTGTTGTTTTGTTTTTCTTTGTTGTTATTTTGTTATTGCTTTTTCTCTTTAAAATAAAAAACCATATGTATTGTGAAAGCTACATACACAAATTTATATGTAGAATTAAAATATATAATGGAACAAATATTAAAACACATGTACTTGCACATACTTGCACATATTTATATATGTTGTATAAATGCTGTGTAGATAAATCAAATGTAGTTATTTCTGAGTCACAAATATCACGTTAACATTAGACGCATGAATATAAATTATTGAAAGCCCTACAACTTGTTCTTTCCCCCAACTCCTCTTCCCAGCAAAGTCCCTGCCAGAGCAGGGCAGGCACAGCCTGAACAGCTATGTGAGGGAGAGCTTTCCCACCTCTTCAGATCTCCGTCTTGGGCCTTTAATACATACAAAGCTGGATTCAGAGTAGTTGGGTGAATTACTGTATCTTGTTGACATAGCATTCTTTGCTCAATGCTTATCTCTCTAAAACAGCAGATTTGTGCTCTAATTATTCTCATTATTGTTATTTTTAACACATTTTCTCATGGTCAAAATATTTGCCAAGGGCCTGCTATGTGAAGACACCAAGGAAGACACATACCCAGAGAGCTCATAGTCTAGAGAGTAACTTCCTCATATTAGCCATGTATATATAGCTGTGTTAATAATTGTGTTTGAGTTTATAGAAGGTACTTATATGTAGGTACATTGAAATACAAGATAATTACATTACACAGTTGTATGCAAGTAATTTTAATTGAAAACCTAAGAACCAAATTTAAAGTGAAAAGGCTAGTGTAATGAGAAGGTGAGGTGAATTTTACAAATTAAAAGTAGAATTTTGAGCTTGTGGAGGAAAAACAAGAATGAAGTACACTTTTCTGACAATGATTGGTGTGTTCCAAATATCGTGAGCCTAAGTTATTAAAGTAAAATAGTGAAACAATATATCTTCATAAATCCTTTTGTACTTTGACTTTACAACTAACTATGTTATTGATCAAGTGTGGTTTCCTTTTTCTAGAAAAAAATTACCTTTAAAACTCTCACACAGCTTGCTAGGGATCAAATTTCTTGTGGCAAGTAACATTCTGATGAAAAAAGTGTGACTAAATTGGGACCACGTGGATTACATTACCTCCAAATACATGGAATTTTAAAGAAGTTATAAGGGAAATTTCTGGCAAAATCCCCCTTCATTTGGTGTATGAAACAAATCTGAAAAACACAAAAAGGTAGGTATCAGGAAAATTAATATACAAACTCTGCAGGAGTTTGAATTGCTTTCCTATTCAAAAATACCTAGGATTATTCTAGAAATATACGGACAAGTCCTAGGATGGCTTGTGCATTATAGAAATTCAACTGTGTATGAAATTTGTGGAACATCCCCCAAAGCAACCAATTGTACAATTTTACCTATCACCCCAAGTCATGTAAGATTTCTAATATGTGACCTGGAAAATCTCTTGCTAGTGGCTGAAGGCATGTGTAAGGAGTGCAGATTCATCTGTGCATAGATATGTTTAAAACATCTTCTACCAACATAGTTTTGGAAACAGGGCATTTGTACCTCAATAATGCATCCTCCCGCTGCTTTTACAATATAGCTGCACTAATTTCTAGCATGTAATTGTTATTCAGTTTTTCCCTGGTTTTTATGTGTAGTCTTTCCAAGAGGTAGGTATGCACATCTAAGGTTTCGAGCAAACACAGAGTGCATTCCCCTTATCCAGGGGTAATGGCGTTGTTTGCAGGTTTCTCACAACCCTGCTGTGCTTTCATTCACCATAACCTGTGCAGGAGCAATTCTAGGCTTTCTAAAGGGGCAGCGAGTCTTCCTGTGGCCAAGGAAAAGTTCCTTAGGGCAGAACAGTGGGATACAGTGCTCTGTGAGTCTCCACTGAACCGAACTGCACCACTCTTCTGTCCTCCATTTCCTCCTAGGCAGGAGGAGCACAGGGACAAGCTCTAGGGATCCACTGGAGGAAATCATTTGCAAAACAGAGACCCAAAGTAGAGTGACACCCAGTGGCGGGCAGTCCCCAAACCTGATAACAGCCTCAGAGATCAAGTAGTCAGATTGCTCAACACATGAAGCCTTCTGACCCAATTCCTCCTAGCCTCCAAATGTGTCCTACACTTCAGTATTTTACTCAGAGCTGACACCCAACCTGAAGGAACTACGCTTACTGTCTTAGAATTAAACCTTTATTTGGGGTACAAGGGAACTTAAAATTTTCTGAGTCACTGTCTCTGTTATCCCCATGAACAAGCTGCCTACCTCCCTGCACATAGCTTCTCAGAAAGCCCCTAATTCTTAGAGCTCCTAATGTGCAGAGTGGCTTAGGGACCATGAGGAACGAGAGCGTGCTTCCCACACTTCAGCAGATGCCTCTCTGTGCAAATTCTTCACTGAGGTGGATTTCTTTCTTTAGTTATCAAATACAATGCAAGCCTCTTGAATGATAATATTACATTTTTGATAATGCCAGGAATTAGTCACTTTCTGTTACTCATGTATTCTTTATAATTCTTTCTGACATCACTGAATATTCCTGGCTTTATTCACAGTATTTTAGAATTTAACAAAGCATTAGTCTCATCATGTTTTGACCAGAACACACAGAGAGGCCTTATTCTCACGTCGGCCCCATAAAGTCACACCTTTTTAGGTAGAAGCAAGAAGAAATACAACTTTGCTTCCCACCGGCAGATCATGATCTATGTGAACTCCTATTTTGACCTAAGTTAAGGAGACAGTGCCTTTGAGTCCCTAAAGAACTTGTAAATTCTACCAAAGGAACTGGGTACAAAAATCCCTAAGTCTCACAGCAACCATCACAATGGCAGAGTCACCGTACGCACCCGCAGAGGAGCCTCCCTGCCCAATCGCTGGAAGGCACGTGGGCACACGTGGCCAGGGGGCTCTGGGGCCCAGTGCTTCTAGCCCCACCCTGCGCTGCGTCTTTCTCCCTTCATCCTGCCAATATACTGGTCAAACGTGGAAAAATGCATCCGACATTCAATGCTTCTTGAGGAACTTCCCTATAGGCTTCATTGGGCTGATTGTCCCTTCAAAGAAATGACACAAAGAAAGTCATATTTACTGCTGTTGTTTTGTTTATTAATTTTAATGGCACTATTGGTGCTGAAGAATATGTACATCTGGAGATTTTTCAGGGATTTTTGTCCCCAAGACCGCTACAGTGTTCTGTGAGACACAGAAGGCATCTGCCCCTCACTGTTGTTCCTGTCTGTCTCATCGGCTCCTGGAGCCCTGTACTTCTGCACCAGGCTGGATGCTCTCAGACGTGCCACTTTGCCCAGCCTGGATTCTTGGCATCTATTGATACTGTAGGATTATTTTACTTTGCAGTTCACATAGAAACAGCATTCAAGCCGTCTACACCAGTCTTTATGCCTTGGAACAAGCCTTCTTGTCCAGTAGCCAGTTAGGCAAAATGGACCATGGATCCCAGCTAAAAGCCAACTTTCGTGCCCACAGTGCTTGGCTGATGCAGCTTTTTCCTTACAATCAAAGCTTTCACATGACAACCAAACTTCACTTATCCAGTGACAATCCAAAGACATTTTTAAAAAACCCCAGAAGTTTCCACATGAATCTGCTGACCAAAAACCATAATACAGAAGCACCGGCTGGAATTTGTTGGTCATTTTCCTCTGCCTTGTTCAGAAATAAAGGAAATTAGTTCCAATTAAAGAGGAAAAATGTTGTAAGTACAGGCTTTTAGGCCTTCATGTGATTTTATCTTTTTGAAAATAGCAAATCCTAAAAGCTATTTCAGACTCACATACCTGTGTGATATGACCTTTAATAGGTCAAGAGACAGATATTAGAGGAATCACAGGCAAAAGAAATCCCCTGCCATACTGAAACAGAACTGAAGAGAACTATAGAAAAAAATGTTGGTCCCTTAAAAAATGGGACCAACATGTATTTAAGTAAATTCTTGAATATAATAAACTTAACAAAGATATTCAATAAGTATTCAGTTAGTCCTCTAGCACTCCACTGGCAAATTCTTCTAAAAGTCAGTTGTACTGTGTGCAATTCCTGCACTAGGAATAGTACGCTGATGTGTAGATGTAGGTACGTACTTATCTCTTGATTTTTCTACTTGTTTCTGAATATCTACTTAGAATTATAATAGTCAAAAAGTTAAAGGACCACAGACATATCTTGAATTCTATTTTTTTTAGTTTCCTTGATAGTATTTATTAATCTGAAATTAAAATTTTAACTGATCATAACAATGGCCCTATTAATGCAATACCATGTGATATTTTGATACATATATGCATTTTATAAATTTTAAATTAAACATCCATTTCTTTAGAAATTTATCGTTTTCAATAATGAAAACCTTCAAAATCCTTTCTTCTAGCTTTCCAAATTCCTCAGTACACAACTGTCCTCTGTATTTACCCTGTGGTGCGCACCGGGACTTCCTAGTCATACGCAAGTGTAACTTTGTCCATCAGCCTCATCTTCTGCCTTCTGCCAACCCATGTGATCTTGGTACTATTTTCAATGGAACAGACTCTTGTGCATTTTTTCACTTGGTTACTTTACAGACTTCCTTGGATTACAGATAAATGTTTTGCCCTGTAAATCATAGTTCCCTGATGAGTTGAAGAGCCAGGAATCAGCCCTCTTGTGCCCTGTCCTTGGCTGGTGGGAACCCCCCTTTCTCCACCAGAGTCTTACAATGAAAAATCTTCCCTCACTTATCCTGTGACAATCACAAGAAAACTATGAGTCATCAAGTATCTAAGAGCTGAAAGAAATTCTGAAAAAATGTTAGGAGGGTATTTAACCTCTGTAAGCCCACCTACCCTTGCCAACTTATGATGATGTAAGACAAATGATGGCCCTCAATTCCCTGGAACAGAAGCCAAGGAAAATAATTAGAAATGGCATGAAAAGCACATAGACAATGTCCCAAAATGGTTTCCAATTTAATTAGCCAGCCACACCTAAAAGATTACTCAGTGGGAGTAAAATTCAGGACTTTTATTGCCAATGAAAGTCTGGCAAGTTTGGACCCTCCTGGAACATCAGAGGACTAAACAATCAACCATCAGAATTTACCTGGGCTCTGTAGATGGCCAGAACTGTTTTTTAAGTTAATGGAAAATTTTTGTCTTTAGTATATTTTTAGTTCTAAAGTAAATTCTAATCATGTGAACATTTTGTCACTTCACTTCTGAAACCCCTCAGAAAAGCTACGATTTAAGACTGTTTTATGTACTATGACATCATGCAAAATAAACCAAAGCAGATTTTCTGAACACACCACACGTGACAACAAATGCTAAGATATGGCTGGGTTCCAACATGGGTTCTGCTTTAAATATTTAGTAGAGGGAAAATTTTTAAATATAAATATAATCTTTAAAATATAGAAAAATGTTCACATAAAAAGAACAGTTACTGAAATTTGCAATGTTTTGTTTCACCTTCAGTCTTTTTGAGTGTTCATGTGGTTTTTCTCTTTTGGTCACACTGTGCTCTAAGCGCAGGATGTAAGGCAGCCAGAGGCCACATCCCCAAGCCACGCGCTCACCGTGCTGAGGCCTTCTGAGGAGCAGTGACAGAAGCCCCAGTGCAAACAAATGCAGGGTCTGTGGCTCTCAAAATCACGGATTTCAATTACTTCACACAAGCAAAATATTGCAAAATTGTTTATTGCCAGCTTAGTGAATAGCAAAAGCATTCTTTCCACATGGAGTCCATGAAATGTCAGTACCCTAGTTTCATTTTCTCCCAATCCTGAGGGAGTTTTGTAGGGTAATGGAAATCCTTAGGCATAAAATGCCCAAGTGTGAAGTGGGAATACTGAGCCTTTTGAAACCCCAGTTTCCCACTGGTTTTCTACCTGGCACAGAAAAATGGAACTTTATAGACTTTTATCCCATTGAAGATGAGTGCTTCTTCAAATTTCCTCAGGTGTAGGGAATAAAACACCACCTGCAACTGTCCTCACCCAGACAAACAGACAGAACATGCAGATGCTGCCATCAGGGGTCAAAGTCCAAGTTCAGTTCCAACAGGAAGGAAGGGAGATTGGGCTCAGGTAGCAGGGACCCAGAAAGGGGTGGAGCAAACCCACACAAGTCCATTATTGTACTGCATTTCCTTCCCATGCTGTTCTTTGTCATAAGGGGGCCTAACGTGGTGAGATGGTGCTGTGGGGGATGAGGCCTCCTAGCTCTCTGGAGCCAGCTTGAAAAAATGATCTGTGGTGAGCAAAGAAGCTAAGTGTATGGACCTTGGTGGTGAGTAACAGTTTCACCACTGTGGGCCTCTATTTTCTTACCCAAAATTGACTGCAAAAGTCAACATCCAAGATTGTTTTCATTTTAAATTAGGAGTCGTATGATTCTTCTAGAACTTGTTCTTGAAGTGTTTAGGTGACAACTGTCTTGCTAAAAGAAGTGAAAGTTTCTTATTCTCTGTGTTGTTTGTGTAAATGTACTGACTTCTGTGCCAAAATTCTTACATTTCCGAACTGGAGAGGACTACTTCAGGGACATTCCCTGCTGCTCTGTGAGGTGGCATCCCTGATCAGTGACCATGGTTTTATGAAGCTTTGCATTATTTTTCCAGGTTTGCCTGAGGTTTCCTTAGAAATGGAGCTAGTCATAGAAGTTTCACAGTCGAATTAGAAAGAGCAAGATAATTTTCACAAGTTCGACACCCTCTGTCATTTACACCTCTGAGTGGTCAGTGACTGCGAAGGCCAATATTATTTCAATATCTCATGTTATTTGCCCCCCCTGGGGTAGAGAACTGTTACGCCCCCGAGTGTGTATTATAACATTACGGCCTATATATCTGCTCAGTCTTTTAGCACACATCATCCTACGTAAGCTTTTTTAGCTCCAGGATTCTTATGTTTAAAGGAAGTGAACTTTGCTTCCTTTAAGTCTTATCATCATATATGAGGGTAAAAGAAAGAGAAGGAAGCTGCTTTGTTAGATTCGAGGAAGGACAGTAAAATGGAAAGAGGAAAAATCAAATCCATCATAGTTTGAGTCTACATCTTATTTATATATTACAGATAATTTCCATTTTTTAAAATGCGTTCCACTCAAGTAACTAATTATCCCAGTCATGCTGTTTGTGTTTACAGCAGCTTTGTAAATAAGAAATGAAAACTTCCAATTAAAAAATGGGGTGACTTCTCACCTCTTATTAACCTTTAAAAAAACCCTATTAAAGAGACAGTAAAATCTAAAAAGGCATAAGCAGTGCTGGGCAGGAGCCATCTCTTATCTGCTACAAAGACACAAGGATTAAATATTCAGAACTCTTGCAAGACATTGTCAAACTATCGGTAGCTAAAAAGCAATCATAGCAGGAATGCTCACAACATGATGCCCACAAATACTACAGAGCAAAGCTATTGCCTTCTTCTGTTTTTCTCTTAGAAAGCCATTGAATCCAGTCCTCTGTGGATACACATTTGGGTTGCTTCCACAATTTAGCTATTACAAATTGCGCTGCTATAAACATGGGTGTATGTATATCACGGTGATATGATGTTTTCAGATCTTCTGGGAAAATACCCAGAAGGGGAATAGCTGGTTTGAATGGAACCTCTAGACCTAGTTTGCTGAGAAATCAAACTGCTCTCCACAGTGGTTTCATCAGTCTGCAAACCCAGCAGCAATGCAGAAGAGTCCCTATTTCTCCACAACCTCACCAGCATTTGTTATTGGATGATTTCTTAATACTGGCCATTATTACTGGGGTGAGATGAAATCTCAATGTTGTTTTCATTTGCATTTCTCAAATGACTAAAGATGTAGAACATTTTCTCATATATTTATTTGCCATTTGTATTTCTTTACCTGAGAAGTGTGTATTCATCTCAGATGCCCATTTCTGGATTGGATCTTTGAATTTGGACAGGTACATGTTTTTTAATTCTTTGTATGTTCTAGATAGAAGACCTTTGTCTGAGGGACAGCCAGCCAGGACTTTTTCCCAATTTGTGGGTTTTCTTTTTACTTTGCTGGTGATTTCTTTAGATGTGCAAAAACTTTTCAGTAGGATGAGGTCCCAGTTACTGATTCCTTGAAGTGTTTCCCTTGCAGTTTGATTTTTGTTCATGAACTCTCTGCCTACTGCTATGTCTTCAAGATTTTTACCTACTTTCTCTTCCAATAGATTCAAAGTTTGTATTTTAATGTTGCATTTTTATATAATGGAATATTACTCAGCTATAAAGAGGGACAGATTTGGGGCCTTTGTAGGCAAATGGTCACAATTAGACACCATACTCATAAGTGAAATAAATCAGAGGTGCATGTGCAAGCAACGTATTGTGTCACTGGTGTAAGAACCTGAGGGTGGGAATATAAACTAAGAGGTGTGAAAGAAATCTGCTCAAAAGTAAAGAACAGATGGGATGAGGGAAAGGAGAAAAGGAAGAAAGAGGCAAATATGTATGTATGTATGTATGTATGTATGTACACATGTGCAGGATGCCTAGCATGGTTCCGCTATTGTCTTATGTCACTTTATGGTGAGGAGTAGTTGATGACTGGCTGTTTGCTCAGTCCTGTATGTCTGTACGTGTTTTCCTGAGCACACACTTTGAAGTTTCCCGTGTGCAGTGCAACAACCATTGTTGGCTCCCTGTAGCTTTGTCTCTAATTCAATTTTGGTTACACTGTCACTGCGCTACTTTGTGTCTCTTTGTTAACGCTTTCCTCTTTTTTGTTGATATTGTTCTTTTTCTTTTACACTTTAAAAAATAAAAAATAGATAAATAAAAATAAAAAATAAAGTGCTGGAGGACTAGAAGTAAAGAGAGATACAGCACCTTGTTAGTCTGTTTTCTTTACAAAAAAAAAAAAAAAGCCATTTAGCAGCAGCCACTAAATAAACACAAAAGGAAGATGACCACTGGGACCCTAGGGAGGTAAAGCAGCACATAGGCGTTATCTGCAGGAATTAGGAGCAAGGAAGCAGATATTTCAATGGTAAATGACATAGCCCACTTAAGAAAACAAGGGAAACCTTCACGGGGGAAGATCTACCCACACCCCAATGCCATCAGAGAGAAGTGTTATTCAATGAGGAAAACCCTGCAGTGGTTTATGAATTTGAAACCTCAGTTACTTGTGGCACTGGAAACAGGAAGGAAGGCTGAAAATCTACTGAAAGAGAAATTGGATACTCAGATACCCTCAGCTACTACTCCCCACTCCAGATGGCCACTGCTCATTACCTGAAGAAGGTGGCACCGTTTCCAAGGACAGGTGGTGACACTGGGCCCACCCGGCACGCTGAGAGTCAGTCTGCTGTGCTGCACTGAGAGCACAGGACAGAGGTGAAAGCTAACACACTAACTGGACACTGTCAGGCTTTCTTCTTCCATTCAGCTCTCAGGATACTCGCACCCAGGGTCACAATCCCCAGGAACAAGACTCGAGGACTAAACCTGAACAAACATTCCCAAGGGTGGAGTGTGGTTAGAGATAGGAACAGCAGACAATCTTCCTGTAAGGGGCTAGTCCCTGCCCGATTACTGTGCGGTAAAGCCCTTCAGCCTGTTATTACAGACAGCTGAATTAGGTAGCAATATTATGGGCAGACAGGGCTAGGCCCTCGAGGAAATCAGTGTAGAGGATGACAATACATTACAACTGTGTCTGGGGGCACATCCATTGACGGCCAGGCCTCAAGATAAAGGCAGAATGACCTGGCCTACTCGCCTGCCCAAAGGATAAGCAGCCATACTATAATTGGTGTCACTTGGCCCAATAAAGTCTGGATAAACATCAGTCACCCAGGTGGGTGACCAGGACCTTGTGACTCATCTCTTCCAAAAAAGATCCTGGTCCTTTCCATGGACACTTGCTACATGACGTGCTTCCCCACTGAATCAACCTTACCTAAACAGCTGTACTTGTAACCTTATTGGTTGATCATAGTTTTGCCCTAGGTTGTACCCACCTTGTGATTTTTGCACTCGCCTTGTGATTTTGCTGTATAAAACTTCCTCTGGAAAGTGGGGTATGTGGCAGCCCACTCGGGTCCCCTCCTGTCTCTCAGGAGCTGTCCCTCCCAATAAAGTTTCCCTATCTTAACCTCTTTTGTTCCTTAGAATCCATTCTTCAATTTTGGGGAAGAAATTCAGCATGTCTGACATCTAGCATGTGGGAAGTCGTTACATTTCCCCTTTATCATTTGGAAGTCCTATATCATCATGGTCCTTTACCTGTGAGAAAACAGAGTTTTATCAGCAGCCCACTCTTTCAAATTTCACACCTGTGTCAACTGACAACCAAGAATCAATAAACACTATATGACAAATCTACACAAAAGGCAATGACAAGAACAAAGAACCTGGGAGAAATAAGGGCAAGAGAACAGGGAAATATTTAAAAATTAATTAGCATTCCCAGAGATATAAAATGATGAATTACATCCATGAAACACAAGTGGCAGGAAATTTAAAAGAACATGCAGAAAAAGGAACAAGATCTTGAGAACTAAAAATATGTTAACATAACATCAAAAGCTGAAAAGAAATTTGAAAAATAAAATTGAGGACAAATCTTAGTAAGCAGAAGTTTAATCTAGCCCGGACAATGTATTTGAAAGTGTGCCTTGATTTAGCATAACTTTCTTGTGTGCTTTATGGTTTGTTTGGGTTTTTTTTTTTTTTTTTTTTTGCCTATTAGTTTGGTTGTTTATCCATATATATGTGTTTTTTGGTACTGGGACTTGAACTCATGACCTTGCATTTGCCAGGCAAGTGTTTGTGCCACTGAGCCATACCCCTACCCCTTAATCGATATATATGATAATTAACTTTATAGGGATTTATAAATAAATGAATCTGATGCTGGTAAAATATAGTAAGAGAAGAGATGTGTTATGCACATGTACCAATTCCCTATAACAAATGTCACTATGCACTGCAAACATGTCCTAATAAAATTGTTTTAAAGTAGGCCAAGTTAAGAAGTATCAGAGATAAAAGTGAGCAAAGATAAAAACTAGTCTAATTTGTTTCATTAATATTAATTCTAGACAGAGAGAATGGAACAGAATAGAAAAGGAAACTTGTCAAAAAGACAAGAATGCTTCCCAGAATGGAAACAAACTTTCAGATTGATAAACTCACATATTCTCAGAAAAGTGAATTTAAAATATTCAAATAAAGGCACATAGTTTTAAATATCAAAATGCTGGGGAAGAAAAGTCAGAAGAAAGGACTGGAAACCAGAGAGACTAGAAAGTAGAAAATCATAGAACAAGTCCTGTGAAATTCTGAAGGAAAATATTTCTCAGGCCTGAGTTCCACTCCCAGAACTTTTTACAAAGTATGAGGATAGAAATGTGTAGCTACAGGTAGAAAATAAATATTTTTAAAGGCTATATCTGAAAGATACTTTCCATGAAGAATGGGCTCGGCAACCTGAAAAAAATCACCCCAGGGAAGCACAGAGAAGCAGCACTGAGAAGCAGAAGACGAGGAACTCTCCACCGCTGCCAGTGCTGTTTCCCATCTGTGCATTAAAAAGGTCAATTTTCTTGGATTTTTAGAAAAATAATGTTGAAGGATTTTAGTTTACTTATGAATATGACTGGAAAAATAACAGATACAAATGCAACAACAAAACTTTGGAAGTTTTGTCGGCTTTGGACAGTATTTTCAATCCAGAAGAGATTTTTTAATGTATAGACTGCCAATAAAAAGGAGAGAGAAAAGAAAATATCGCAAAAATTCAGTCTGAGACCTATATTTGTAAAAACCGAAATCAAGACATGTATACATATTTAATATTTTAGGAAATGTTTCCATTTCAGTTGAATTCCTTTCACAGTACAATTGCTTGTTTTCTTATTTGTTTAGAAATTTTCAAATTTCATAGGATGAAATATTTTAAAATAGGATGTGTTCAAAAATATAATGTAAATATAACTGTAAATATAGACAGTGATTTATTAAGAGGGAGAACTCAGGTTAGAAATTATGATTTTTCTAGCTTCAGTAGATGGTGTCTCTAAAATGGTATCTCTCTTTCAAAGGGCAAAGTGATACGTGATTTCAATAACCCTTAATCTGTTCTTTGAATAGATTATGAGAACATGTAAATGACATTCCAAAGAAACTGCTTTTATGATTTCAAGGAATGTTGTCAAATAGTAAGTTTGAACTTTATTTCTTCTGTTTCATTTCCTGTTTTGTAAAGCCTGTAAGAATGCTGCTAAAGTTAATGGAAGAATTCTAATAATCTACATGACACCTCACCTGTCAAATGTCACCAGAACTGTCCTTTAACTTGATTGGATTTAGCCCAAATAACAGCCTTCTGTTCCCATCTTTCACCAAATCACTCTGGCTTTCTTATTTAAGAATAATCACTGTTTTTAAAGTATGCTTGAATTCTTGTAATCACAGATTATTTGATTTTCCTTTTTTACATGGGGTAGTTTATTTTGGAAACAATTTCTTGCTATTTTTCTTCTTTATTATTATATATGCTGCTGGAGTACATTTTTTCTTCTTTACTAATCACCTTCCTTTTTATAATTTTTAGCGTTCAACAGGTGATAAAATTGCAATTTAGAAAGAGAATAATAGTATGGGGATGAGAAAAGTACATCCTGTGCAAAATAACTTTTCCAAAAGAATGTCATTTCTGACTTCTTTGCCATGACTAGTGAAGTTGCCATAGTAAGTTATTCTCTGAAGCAGTATCATTTTCATGTTTAAGCAAAGGTCACTCCTTTTATTTATTTAATTACAAAAGAAATGATTATAATACGACACACATGTTATGAGTTATATGAAAATCATTGAGGAAAAAATGTACCGCGATGATAAATTCAAAACACTGGTGATTCTTGGTAGAGAGATAAGTTAGTGCCTTTAGTGAGGAGAAGGCCCTATGTTATTTGGACAACATTCTATTCCCTCAGTGGTTATTCTTCTCAATACCGCACTGTGCATTTCACAGTGAAGAAGACGCTTTTGTACACACACTGTCACGGCGTGCCAGCCACTCAGTAGCTCTCATTTTGATACATGCCCATGGGTCACAGGGAGCAGTTCCAGCACGCGCAGGCTGTGTCGCTTCAGGGCTCCTGTGTGAGGACTGTTACATCTGATGGCAGCAGTAATTTTGCCACATTCTGTACAGGACAGCTCAGCGCGGAAGCTGGAATCACAGCAAGCGGTGAGAAGGGAAGTGTGAGGGAGTCTCTTCTCCCCTCTCCCCACCCCCAACCCCCTCCTCCTCCTCCTCTTTTTCCTCCCCCTCCTCCTCTCCTCCCC
>PVLD010010667.1:12201-69675 GCA_004027595.1 Dinomys branickii | reverse complement strand
AGAATGAAAACACAGCTGGAGCTAGGCGCAGTGGTGCACGCGGGCACCCAGCCCCTGGGGGGCTGAGCCGGGAGGGCGGCAAGTCCAAGTCCTGCCTAGGCAGTTAGAAAATTAATGAGGCCCTGTCTCAAAGTAAAAAATATATTATAAGTGGCTGGGGATGTAGTTCCGTGGGAAGACCTGGATTTAATCCCCAGTACCAAAAACAAGCAAACCAAAACCACCTGGGACGTTAAACATTGTCTTTGACCACCAATTTCAAAACTCGGGGAGGGGGTGGAGCACAAGTAGGCATTCTAGGCCCTGGAAGCCCTGGCTCGTTCACACACATGCGTCTGACTCTGTTCCAGGCCCTCAGTTCCAGGACCAGACAAGTCCCTGTGCTCACGCAGCCCTTGTCTAGTGGGCAGGAAGACAGACCAGCAAGGACATCTAGAAGGAAAAGTCAGGTGTTGACAAGAACCTTGAAGGGAAGAGAACAAGGAAAGGTGAGAAAGCGAAGACCCAGGGGCTCTAGCGAAGGTGGTCAGGGACGTCTCCACATGATGCCGTGGTTGTAAAGGGTGAGCCATGCAGACCCCCAGGGGAGAGTATGTCAGACAGAAGGAATGATGACTCGAGGAGGTGCTGAAGGAGTGGGGGTCATGCTGCTGGCTTTGACCCAGTAGGAGACATAAACAGAGCTAGATGGATGGATAGACAGACAGATATCCCAAAGATGAAGGAAGAAGACATCTGCTGAGCATTGGGGTCCTATCTTCCCATCCAGTATAAAGGTCTCAATATTATATGTTTCTCCTCCATTCTAGCCTAGTTTTAACCTTCTGGAACTCACCCATCACTGCCACAATCACTAGTAAATCCATGCCCTTCAATTTATACATGGGTAAGATGTTCTATTTGCCCACAGTTCACTAGGGTGTCTTTAAGCCTATTTTTGGTACAAAGGGGAAATGGCAGTCAACAGTGACCAAATTGTAAAATATGCAAATCACTCAAGTAACTACCCCCGGGCCTGTGTACAGCCATCAAGAGACAGAACCCAGTGATCCCTGCTGCTCCAGAAAGTCACCCAAGAGCATTAATGGCAAACTTTTTAGAGTTTCGGTGATACAAACAACTTGATGTGTCATGCAGGCTGTAGATTCACCACCACTGCCCAGGAGGAGGCAGGATACTACACTCTACAAAGTTTAAGCATAAATCTTGAGTATGAAGAAGCATCTGGATGGTTCCATATATACCATGAGTGACTCTGTACAACCTCTGGATGTGGGTTGCAGTTAATTCTATGACAGAGAGAGAGACTGAGACCGAGACCGAGACAGAGAGAAACTATTGGACCCATACTGTACCTCCCTCACATTTCGTATTATGTCACCATATGTGACTTGAGCATTTAAGGAGGCACATGCACATTGAAGACACACTTCAACAGACCGGAATCTTTTACCTGAACCCACACTGCTGAGAGCAGAAGTTAACTCCCTAGGGTTAGATGAGGGAAATCAGTCTCAGCCCAGTTCCCCAGACTTCTCCCTATGAACATGTCCCTGAGAGAGACTTGTCTAAGTCTGTACGACTTGGACGAGACCTGGCCAAAGAGACCCTGGCTTAGTTACTTTCTCATTGCCAGGACAGAACACCCAATGCCCACAAGTAAAAGGAGGAAGTTTATTTTAGCTCACAGTTTGTAGAGGATTCAGTCCATAGCCAGCCTGCTCCAAGGCAGTGTGGTAAGGTAGAAGAGGAACAGCCCACAATGGAGTAGGCAGAAAGAATCAATCCTGCCTTTCTTCTTTCCCTTTACATTCCATCCAGACTACAACCCAATTGGTTGGTGGTACCCACACCCAGGTTGGGGCTCCCCTCTCCAGTAATTCCAATAGTCACAACTATGCTACATCGACCAGTGAACTAATCCAGTCATCACACACCCATAATCCAATATCACACATCCATGATTCAGCCACCTTCCAAAAGCTCCACAAAGAAGTACATGAAGCTTTGGGGGAGACATCTGTACATAAGCCATAACATCCCACCTCAGCCCCTGAAAGACTCGTGTAAAACACCTTTAGTCCATCTCCAAGAGTTGCCCAAACCCTAACAGTTCTAGTATTACCGAGAAGTCCAAGTCCAAAGTCTCTTCTGAGATTGAAGCCAAACTCAAACTGTGAGCCCCTGTAAGAATGAAAATTAAATACTTCCAAAGTACAGCAGCACAAGATAAACATTCCCGTTCAGAAAGGGACAAATGGGGGGCTGGGGGTATAGCTCTGTGGAATAAGCGCCTGCCTGACAAGTGAATGCCCTGAGTTCGATCCCTGGTATCGCCAAAGGAAAAAAAAAAAAAGGGACAGTAAGTACCTGTGGCGGTGTCCTTTAACCTGTCCCACCTATAAACAGAAAGGTACAAATGAAGGATAAAAAAGAATGGAACAAAAGCAAGACCAAAATCCAGCAGGGCAAACATTAAGTCCTGTAGTCCGTGTCCAATGTCTGGTGCAATCTATGGCAAGATGTGAGCTCCAAAATGCTTTGGTAGTGCCACCCCCACAGCACTGCTGGTGGTTGTAGCTGTGATGGCTTTTCTTTTGGGTTGGCTTTGCTCATTCCTTGCAGCTTTCCTCAGAGTATCCACGTTCCTGGCTTCGCCAACCTGTGGTCTCCACCGCACCTTTGGCTTCACACTCATAGCTTCACACACTGCCCTGCCTGGCTACCATGCCTTTTTCTAAAATCTAGATGGAAGCTTTTCTGACCCCACAACTCTTGCATTGTGCATGTGCCTAAAACTAGCACCATGTTGATGACAACAACATCTGCCACCAGCTAAAGCTAGAGCCACACTTCCTTGTCTCTTAGCTGTAGGGGTCAAGTATCTGGATTGCTGAACACTGTGAGCCCAATCCACAGGAACAACTTCTCTGGGCTGCCACCATTCTGGAACATGGTGCTCTGAGGCTCTCATATCAAAGCAAAGTCTTTCACCTTTGCAATTTTGAGGCTGCAAAGGCTAGAGTCCTGCTGGTTCTTATGATGTCCACACATCATCTTTTCCATTGTTCTGTTCCTTCTCAGCAACCAAATTCTCCTCTGCCCATCTTTTCAGGCTGCAACTTTACTGGAGCTTCCTTATAGCCAAGCTCAAAACTTTTTGAATCATTATGCTGGATCCTTTGCTCTTGATTCTCAACGTAGATCTGGCTAAGTCTCTGATAGTAGCCATGCCACTGCCTCAACAGTAGACTGCCTAGCCAGGTGTGGTTGTGCACACCTGTAATCCCAGAACTCAGGAAGCTGAAGCAGGAGGATCACCATGAGTTTGAGGCCAGCCTGGGTTACATAGTAAGTTCAAAGCCAGCCTCAACTACATAGCAAGACCTTGTCTCAAAAAAACAAAAAAATAGACAGCTTAGAAATTTCTTCCATTAGATTAATTAGTACTCTACCCTTAACCTGTCTCCTCCCTAATCTCTGGATCTGATAAAAACGTAGCCAAATTTGCTGCCACAGCATAGCACACATGGCCATTGTCCAACTGGCAATGCAGTTCTCCCCATTAGAAAACCCCCGAGCCTATTCTTTACTAGCTGCATTACTTCACAGCATCCCGGTCTGCTGAATGCTGACCAGAATCTCCCATTAAGCTTGGCTTGCAGCATTTGAGGACTGCTTCTCCAGCCAGCGTCTCCAAACCTTTCCAAACTGCTGCCTCAAGCCAGTTCCAAAATCTTCTGAACCACATGGTCAGCACTGACCCCACTTCTCTGGTACCAAAATTTGTCTTAGTTACTTTTACATTGCTAAGACAAATATCGAACACTGACAAATTAAAGGAGAAAAGGTTTATTTTAGTTCACCACTTGTAGAGGTTTCAGTCCATGGTCAGCTGGCTCTAAGGCAGAGCAGCATGGCAAGGGAAAACAGTCCTCAGCATGCAGGCAGGAAGGCCCAGGCCTTCCTTCTGCTTCTTCCCTTTTTACTCCATCTAATTTACAAGCGTATTGGTCGGTGCCACGCACACCCAGGTTGGGCTGTCCCTCTTCCTGGCTAGGCAGGAGGGTCACCATGAATTCCAGAGCCTGGGCTACATAGTGAATTCAAAGCTAGCTTGAACTATACAGCAAGACCTTGTCTCAGAGCAAGAAAGCAAGAAAGAAGAAAGCAAGAAAGCAAGCAAGCAAGCAAGCAAGAAAATGTAGTTAACAATCCAGAAACTAGACAACCTTGTTATTATCTTGGTTCTGATTTATATATGATGTTTAACCTTTGGCTAAACAGCCTCCTCAGCCTCAATTTACTCATCTGTAAAATTATAATACATCACCTGCATCTTAAGGTTGTTGTGACAATATTTACTAAATTCAGTAAGTTAAAGCATTTAAACCAGGATCTTACACAGAGTCAAGGCTCAATCTATGCTATCAACTAGTATCATTTTCATGGACTTTGTTATTAACTCAGTAAAGTAGAACTGGATTAGCATTTCATCACATCACTTAGTTCTACGATGTTCTTCGGTTTTGAATTCAAGTGTGAGACCCTAAATCTTCATAGTGGAGTGACATCTCCTTCCTTAGGGGGATGAGAGGGTCAATGAAATATAAGTGAAGTATTTCCTATTACACCTGACACATAAAAGCCTCTAAAAGCAGTCACTTACTCTCATTATGCTAATCAGCCTTGCAGTAACTGCGTAGGCCCTGCCCTCTAAGACTGTCATGTGATGAAAAAGAAAAAATAAAGGAAGAAGCATTAAAGACACAAGACTAGGGTGTGGTACAGAAAACAGGTGGGGAAGTGTATAAGTCAGAGCAACCACAGGGTTTCGAAACAGAAAGTGAAGGAACAGCTGACAGCGACAGTCAGGAGACCATGGTGAGGACACCACACCACACGCAGACCCTGGTGCTGTTTCCTTAGGCTCTCACTGAGCTGCTCCCTGCGCAGACTCTCAGGAGGCCCTGTAACACACTATGTCTTTCAGCCCTGCCCTCCAGTGTCCACCCCTACAGTCATCCCTGGGGTCAGGCCCTTTCCCACACCCTTTCCCAGAAGGCCTCTCGAGCACTCCGCAATGGGAAACCCAACTTCTAGTTCACCCAGGACCTGTGGGATCCAGGCCATGGTCACTCCCTGGGCTTCATTTGCTCACTTGCTTCAAAATGTCTCAAGGGTCTCTGTCCAGAAAATGCTGCATCTACCCTGATGCCCTGCAAACTGAGGACCCCCAAGCCCTCCTGCTGGAGGGACCCAGGCCTCCTCATATCCTCCTGATAACTCCTATCACTCTCTCTGGGCTACAGACCCTCTGACAGCCCTGCCTTCCTGGTAAGCCCACCCTACCCCTTCACGCAGGGGCTGAAGCCATGCAGGCTCAGGGCAGAGGCTCTGTCACCTCGGCACAGCCCAGAGTACCCTCTTCCCCATGGTCAGGGCAAAGTTAGCCTAGCCTTGGACATGAGCTGGGTCCTCTTCAGGGCCAAAAGCAGCCTTGCCCTCTTCTGAGGCCACCCGCAGGTCCCTCTATCTGCCTGAGCAGGCCTCGGAGTCTGGCAGGTGCACAGTGAGCACTGAGAACATCAGTCAGGGGTACCAGGATAATGACACAGGTTGGGCACAATCCAGACAAGAATGGGGTATCACTCCTTCCACTCCTTGGCTGGTGTTCAGGAAGCCAAGCTGCTCACTCCTGAGGGAAAATGGGAAGAGCTGACACAGGAATGCAAGTGCTGGTCTCTGAGAAACCAGAACTTCCCAGGCCCAGCCCAATACCTGCTCACTGGGCCTTGGCCTCGATGAATGTCCCTCCCTGTCCCCTGACGTCGTCTTTCTCTCACCCATTAGGCCAACCCCCGAAGCCCCAACCTCTCAGCTGTTTCCATGTAAGAGACAAATTTAGGGTTCGAACATTTTGGTCCCACAGGACTAAAAGGGGCCCAGGACCTGTCTCTAACCCATACTGGCTCTGCTTTGCCCAAGCAGCTCTGGATGAGCCAAGGCCTAGCAGACACTCAGGAGCACCACACCCCCTTGTTCTTTTTTCAAGAATTACTAGACTTGATGTAAACATTTACTGCTGGATTAACTCCACTAGATGTTGCCTCTCAGCTTCCTTCTCCCAAGACTCTGGGTGTGCTTCAGAGCTAGAGTCTAAGCCCCAAGCTCACTACAAAACTCAGAGGGTAGGGGGTCCTCCTGGGACCTAGATGGGCTGCCTTGAGGTCTGGAAAGGCCAGGCCAAGGGTGCCTCTCCTCCAGAAAGAAGGGGCTTCCAGAGAAACTGAAGGGTCCCTGGAAGAGGATCCTTGCTGTTGGTGCTTTTTGTTCTCATGGGAACTTCTCTTGGCAGAAATTCACCTGATATTCCAGGTTACTGCTCTCCTGCATCAGACAAGAGAAATGTAATCTGTAAGTTGTTCCAATATATTCTCTCTTCCTAAAAGACAAGAGCTGTGAGTTGAGTTCCAGGGTGAAAATCAGGGTCCATGTACAGAGGAGGTGAGATTCACAGAGTCCTTCAGCCAGCACAATTCTTAGCAATTCTTACACTCCAGGTACCCAGATAAGTATCCCTGGACACTTGAGTTTCCCCTCTGCCTTAAAGGCCAGTGCTCAGGACATGTTTACCCCTATGGGGACACAGGGAATATAAGAGTAACTGAAGTGGAACACACCCAGATTCAAGGCACAGCCCATAGACTCTCATCACACCCCCAGCCCACCACTTTCCACTTTGCCTCTGACTGGGTCTTCCTGGAACCAGCCTGTCCACCCTCAACATCAAGGCAGAGGTGTAGGGCTCTCCCAGTGAAACTCTCCAGGCTCCAAGTGATGGGGCAGGGTCTCCTCCCAGACCTCCCTGCAGGATATCCACCTGCAGCACCCGGACCACTGGCTCTCAGTCCTTCCCTGAGGCCTGGGGCATGGTGACACCCTCACATGTGTTCCCTTGGGTCAAGCACCACACAGTTCCATAAACAAGCTAGTCTGTGATTAAAGGAAGCTAAGAGCATGTTCAGCCATCCCCTCAGTGTTGCCTGGCCTGAGATGAGAAGCAAAAAATCGACTCACAGAGTTTCACAACATGATTTAGCCCTAGTAGATCTTTATCTCGCAGGCACAGAGTGTCAGATTAAACAACAAGGTAAATGCCCTTGCATTAAGTTCTCACTGACACTTTGACAAATTGTCACAAGTATAGTGGCATAAAACAAGGCGTCCATATAGCTGTATTGTCCCTTGAGGCCCCAGGGGACAGTCTGTTTCCTCAGCTTCACCAGCCTCTGGTAACCCCATGCTCTCTTGGGCAGTGGCCCCTTTCCCCACATTTTTTGTACTGGGAATCAAACTCAGGGCCTTGTGCTTGCCAGGTAGGCATTTGTGCCACTGAGCTACATCCCTGGCCCTCTTTCCCCACCTTTGAAGGAGGCTGTGAGGCCTCTTGAAGCCCCTCTTTGTTCATCCTCCCACCTCTTGCTCTTCTCCCTCCTCCCTTTCTCTTGTAAGGAAAGTTCCTTGTGATTACCTTAGACCCACCTGGAAAGGCCACAAGAATCTTCCAAATTCATGATCCTAATGTAATCTGTAAAGTATCTTTTACCAGAGAACACATTCACAGATTCTGCCAATGAATTCAGGGACATCTTTAAAGGAAACTTGTTTGGTCCACCATATGTCTCAAGACAGTTCTGTCATCTAAAAACTTCACACGGACACCTGGGTCATGCTGACTGTGGTGTCATTTGTCCACAGCACAGCCAGCTCCTGAGTGGGAGGCCAGAAGGAGGGATGGATCACACTCCAGCACACCTGCCCGCCTTCTCCCCTGTCGTAGCACTCAGCTGGTAGGGATAAAGGAAGTGGGAGCTCACAGGCCCTTCCGCTAGCTCATGGCCATCAACACCACAGGCAGTATCTTAGGGTCCCTGGTTCCCAGGTACTGCAGCAGGGAGGACACAGACGAGAAAGGACTGCTGGATAAACAGCTCTTTTCTATTTTGCCAGAGAAAGACTTAAGCAGACAGGTATTCCAGGGATGATCTGAGTCTTCTCCAATTTACATATCATGATCCTTCCACAGGTACCTGAGTTGCAGTTGTTGGCACATCCATTGCAGTCCCTGCGAGGCAGATTGCTGCCCCACCATATGGCCTCAAGGAAGCTGCTCCAGCTTCATAATGTCTCCACCCTGAGACACAGGAGTTGCAGTTTAGCTCGGTGGTACAGAACTTGCCTAACATGGTCCAAGGCCTGGGCTCAATCCCCACCACTGCAAAACAAAAACTAAACTTCAAAAAATACAGTCCCCTCAGACATAGTCCCTCTCTCTGCCTAGACACTGTGGAAACTTTCTTGTTCACTTCTGACCCCTGGTTCCTTTCCTTGAAACCACACCCTTCACCCAACCTCCTGGGCAAGCATCCTATTCCCTGACCCCTGGAAAGCTGAAGATGCGGTGTATCATTACATCGAAACACTCCTCTGCATCCAGAGTTCAATTCTGGGTACCAAAAAAAAGGAAAAGGACTACTGATACATGCTGCAATATGCATTAACCTTGAAAACATTATAGTAAGCAAAAGAAACCAGTCACAAAACATCACATATGGTATAGTTCAATTATATGTGATTCAGTATCTCCACAATTGGCAAATATGTAAAGATAGAAAATAGACTAGTGGTTGCCTATAGCTGAGGAGATTTGGAAGAAATAAAGGTAACTATGGAGATAGAGCTTATTTGGGGGTTGAAAATGTTTCAAAATTGATTTCAATAATAGTTGTACTGGGGCTGGGGATATAGCTCAGTGGAATAAGCGCCTGCCTGGCAAGCGCAGGGTCCTGAGTTTGATCCCCAGTACCGCCAAAAAAAAAAAAATAGTAATAATAGTTGTACAATTTTGTAGATGTACTAAAAACCATTGACTCAGACACTTAAAATAGGTGACTTTTATGGTATGTGAGTTATATCCCAATAAAGCTTTATAAATTAATGAATATAAGAAAATGCTCAAAATATAATTGCCTTAAAATTTTTCCCATGTATTCAGTACCATATTAGGTATTATATTGTTTCTTCAGTGACACTCTATGGTTACAGAAACTCATGGATAAGTGACAGTATTTGGAGAGCTGCCTCTGCATTGAGCCTTTTCCCTCCATTAGCTGGATCCACAGCTTTCTCACGGAGCCACATCACCAGCTCTTTTTTTTTTTTAATTTTGAAACAGGGTCTCACTAAGTCACTAAGTTGTCCTGGCTGGGCTCAAACTTTCACTTCTCCTGCTTCAGTCTCTAAGATTGCTGGGTTAACAGTCATGTGCCACCTCACCTGATCCATCCTTTATTTTTGAGACAGGGTCTCTCTGTATAGTCTAGGCTGGCCTTGAACTCACTGTGGAGCCCAGGCTGGCCTCAAACTCAACCTTTAGCCTTTCTTTAAGGACAGCAACAGATTGTCTTAATTTCACTTCATCAGAGAATATCATTATGTTCCCTTCATTCCTGAAAGATAGTCTTGGCTGCTGAACATGACCCCATCATTTCGTCAGACCTCTCTACCGAGTCACACTGGCTGGACATACTTGGCCTTCCTCATGCTTTCCACACCTCCACACACTCAAGGACCACAGGACAAAATATAAATGTAACTCTATAACTTTATTTGGTTAGGCGAAAGGATATGGGTGTTTATCTACTCCAGCTGGATATCAGTGCCTGAAGACAAGCAGGAGGCCTAAGAGGATGTCCCAAGAAGAACCTCGACTAGAGGACCCGGCACTAAAAACCTGGGACTTCTCTAAGATGTTTAGGGCCTCAGTCACTTGTATGCTTCCAATATAATGATATTTTGCCAAAAGCTTTTCATATTCATAAGCACAGCCCATCAGCAGGAAAGTAGTATTAAGAGACCCTATAAGGAATAAAGAGAAGAATCAGAAACACTTCCAAGACTCAAGAGTCTTGAGGCCTTTCATAAACCAGAACACCTGCCCTTAGGAACCAACAAAAGCCCTATCCCTTCTTCCTTGGCATTCATGTGGCTGATCCCTTGCACCCCTGTTCCCATATCCAAATTCCACCAGCTTCTCTCAGATATATGAAGGAACTAGGTAGCACCTAGCATAGAGTAGGCATCAGATAAATTTCTCTTCTCACCTGCCTGAAATTTAAAGGTAGAACTGTAACACATAAAGGCTTCCTTAGGGCAAGTCTCAATGGTGACAAAATTTGGAAGACATTCGTTGCTATGCTGACCCACACAGGATGGGCAAGTTTGGGAAGAAAGTGCTGCAGATTTAGGAGCTTTGGCCTTGAGTGCCATGAACGGCTGCAGGGTGGTGAGGTTGTTGCAGAGATAGGTCCGACAGACATGGCTGTAGGAAGCAATGGACACTCCGGGTGGAGAAGCAAGGTAGGAGATTTGTGGAGCGTAAGATATGGCTGAGACGCAGCCTTTGAAACCGACAACTCCCCTTTTGGTCCCTGAAGAGAAGAGGATTTGGGATCAGTGCCATTTGCCTCACCCAGAGTCCATCCCTTCCCCCCTGCGGTTCCCATACCCACCCTGCTCCAGGCACCTTTACTTATCTTTTGTGTCTGTTCACAGCAGCTGCTGGGGTCTCCAGCTGTGGCTCCTCATCCCCTGCTCTGCAGGAGCCCCTAGACTCCTTTCTCCCTGTGCCTCATCCTTTCCCCTTCCTCCAGTGACCTGCCCACTTCCATGCTGCCTCTTACCCAGCCTACAGCATAAACAACTGGGACCCACCCTGCTCTGGCAGTGTCCTAACATGTTTCTAAACACAGGGTGAAGTACACACAAGGAACCCTAATCCTGGGTACTGCAAATGGAGCTGGGGTCAACCAAGGGAGCCAAAGAAATGTAATCAAACTCTCTCTCCACTTTACCTGCCTCAATGAACACCAGGGTCTCCTCACAGCCCTCCGTCCGCTTACACACCATGCTCCTCAGCAGAAGCCAGCGCCAGCTATGGAAGCTAACTCCTCTGAAGAGTGAGGCTGTTGCTTCATAGCACAAAAGAGCTCTGGTCCCTAAAAAAGAGAATGCTTTTGTATTCATTTACCACACACACACACACACAATCACCTTCTTAGCTCTGAACTGCCAATCAGCTCAGCCTCTGTGTCCCCTGAAGAGCCCACACACCCAGCCCTCCTTCCCCCAGGGGCACAGATCCAGCCTCCCACTTGTGGAGTCTGACGGCGTCTGGCCCCACAGGACATACAAGGCAAAACGGTGATGGCCCATAGGAGGCAGAGCAGCCGCACGAGTCGCAAATGCTTGGGTCCCATGCTTCTGTGCCCGGGTCCTGGATGCTAGAGGTCAGTCTGGAACTAATTTTGATCTGGGTTCTTGTGGGTCCCTCTGATCTCTGTCCACCTGCCTCTAGGTCACTGTTTCTAAAGCAGAAAATTGTGTCAATTGCTGTGCCACAGACTTTCTTGAGACCTTCAGGACACAAATTTATCATCTTCCTCCAATCCAAACTGCACCCAGCACATCAGCTTCTAAAGTGTTGCTCCCACTCTCCCACCTAGGTCCTCTCTCTGGCCATGATGTTGAGCCAGAGGCCAGAATTATACAGCTGTTCTCCAGCCAGATGTAATGAGATCACAGTAGCAAATGAATGCTTAAAATACCTGTGGGTGAAAGTTAATTGCCTTTTATTGAATAAAGAAATTTTTAAAATATTTAAAATTGAATAATGAATTCTCTTCCTCTCTCTCACAAACACACACACATAATCATATAAAATCTGTTGAAAACTAAGGTCTCTAGTTGTCTAGTGTCCTGCTCATATGTTACAGTTATATATCCTCACGGGGAAGGGATCCAGGGACTCTGTATTCTTTTTGCAACTTTTCACCAATAATCCCTTCAAAACCAAAAGTCTTTTTTAAACTACACATCATGGGCTGGGGATATAGCTCAGTGGCATAAGCGCCTGCCTGGCGAGCACAACATCCTGAGTTTGATCCCCATTACTTCCCAATAAATAAACAAACTACACATCAAAATGTGGGACATGACAAAAGCAATATTTAGAAATAAACTGATACTGGGCTTTTCTGTTTTTTGTTTTTGCAGTACTGGTCCCCAACTTTTTTTAAATTTTGAGACAGGGTCTCACTAAATTGCCCTGGTGGGACTTGAACTTATGTCTTCCTGCCTCAGCCTTTCTCAGTGCTGGGATTTCAGGCATGTGTCTCCACATCTGGCATGAATTTATACTTTTAGGGGCTGGGGATATAGATCTGTGGAATAAGTGCCTGCTTGGCAAGGTCCTGAGTTTGATCCCCCCCCAAAAAAAAGAATTTATACTTTTAAAAACATTTATCAAGAAACAAGAAGCACTGAAAAATAAGCATGTTTATGAATTCTCAAGAAGTTACATAATAAAGAACAAAGCAATCCCCCAAAAAAGAATGTAAATAAAAAGAACAGCAATGAAATAGTAAACAACGTAATTTAAAAAAACTTTGGGCTGGAGGTGTACCTCAATGGTAGAGTGCACACCTAGCATGCACAAAGCTCTAGGTTTGATCCCTAGCACTGAAAAAAAAATCTAACATTCATTCTTTGAAAAGATTAATTAGATATAACTTTTGTAATTCAGCTCAAGAAAGAAGATGCAAGTAAAATACAGAATAAAAACTGGGAAATGACTGATAACAGATGTTTTACAAGTATTAAAAGTGGTATTATGGCCCTGAATCAAGGCCAGCAGTTTGCTGAAGGTGTTGGTTTCAAGCAGGAGCCTAAGTGGTATCTTTCTATGGTCTGTTGGCCATTTCAGAACTTTAGAAACGTAATGGTCAATTCATTACAAAGAAACAAATAACTAAATAAATTTTATGAGAGGACTTCAAGATGGCGACTGGGTAGGCAGCAGAGAGAGAACCTCCCGGAAGAATGACACTCAGACAAAGGAATATAGGAATATAGCAACATGTGAAGGACAGAAAGGAAAGAGGTGGGTATCCTGAACTCAGGAAGGATCTGAAACGGGAATTGAAGCCCTTGGAAAGACTAAGCAAAACCTTTTCTGGAGGAAAGGATCGGAGATCTGCCATGGTGCATTCGGAGGGAGAGGAGAAGGAGGAAGTCACCGCTCCAAACACACCCTTGGCCCATGCCCTCATTTCAGCATTCACAGCTTCAGCTTCAGAGGCCCACGCTCACAGAAGCCTCCCGACTCGGCCAGGGGAGAGCGGAGTTCCAAGAGCTGGTCCAGGGCTGGAGAGGGGAGGGCACAGCCAGGAAAAGAGGCAATGGTGGTTGGGAGCAGTTGTCAAACCCAGTGTGAGGATGAGAAGTTAAGACAGCCACTGGGGCAGAGTCCCCACTCTGCAGCAACCTTCCTAATCAGTGCCTGGAGAGAATCAGTGCAACTAGTACACAGCCCACCATGCCCAGCTCTGCGCCTGCCTTGAGGCGGTGGCCCCCTGCCTCTCCACGGGGTGAGCGGATGTTGGTGGAGAGCAACGGGGAACCTCAGTGGTGAGCCACGGCAGCTCCCAGGGATCTGGCCAAGGAGCAGACAGGGGCTCCAGCACCGCAACGGGAGGGAGATGCAGATGGAGGTGGATCGCATGGCTCCACGCCCTTCTCACTCCAACATCAGGCAGGAAGCACGAGCTGAGTTGCCGGGACTCAGCTCCCACCCTGAACTCTCTCTGGGAACACCTTGAGTCTCAGCGTCTTGAGCAAGCACCGCCTGTTCCTGGCAACAATGGGACAAATCCATGGTCTTCAGGACTCACCCCAAACTATTAATGTAAGCACCAAGAGGGTCTCCTTACAGCTTGCACATATGAACCTTGCATGAACCCGTAGCAACAAATTAAATGAAAAGCAGCAGACTGGGAGTCTGAAAAACAATATACTCTATACAGCAGACCCAAGAAAATCCTCCAACTCTATTCTAGAACTAATCTTTAAATTCAGTTCATACCCTGAAATAACACAGTGAGAACGGGCTGGGGAGATTTCAAGTCCTTATACCAAGCATCGTAAGTTCATCGAATGCCCAGCTGCAAGGGGTAGGGAATGGTAATACTGGAGATCAGGAGGAGGGAGGAGGAGAAAAAAGGGCCCCTAGCATTGAGGCAACAGGACAGAGCCAAACGGGTCACCGAGGGTGCCCCGACGGGCACCCGACGGGTGAGCAGCTGTGTGCCTCGCAGCTGCTCCACTGTGGGCCCCGAGGCTGCTCCACTGTGGGCCCCACTGAGGGCGCCCCATGGACTGGACCTGCCCCCACCCATAGCTCAGCAACAGGGCAGAGCCGGGCGGTCCGCTGTGAGCATACGTGCTTTTCCACCTCCAACCATGGCAGTTTGTATACACCCATGTATGTTACAGTATAGTCTGAGGCAGCTATATCTCTTCCCAAGGCAAGAGTCCAGGGGTATAGATAAACCCAGGAATACAGTTATTATCACAGGGAAGATGACTGATTGAGTGGTAAGGCAAAGGAGATGAGGGAGGACAAAATTGAATGATCAAATGGGCCATCATCTGTGTAACTGAGTAACAAATGTGAAGGTAACACTATGTAGGACAGCATCCAGAGCTAATTCCCTTCTATGTTCTCTATAATTTTGTATTTCCTCAATCATTTTTGTATTAACAGAAGTGAAGATAACTTTATATTATACAGCATCCAGTGCTAATTCCCTACTATCATCTCTATAATTTGGTATTTCCTTTAATGTTTATGTGTTAACTAATGTGAAGATAACATTATGTAATACAACATCCAGTGCTAATTCCCTACTATATTTTGTATAATTTTGTATTTTTGGTACTATTTATGGCTTATTCTGGTTCATATGTCTCCATTCTTTTGTCTTTAAAATAAATAAATAAAAATAAAGTAGAAATGGGAAAAAAAAGTGGTATTAACAATTACACTGATAAATTTGAAAACCTAGATAAAGTGGATAAACTCAATATGAAATGCCAAAGTTGGTATAAGCATAGTAACACCTTAAACCAACAATAATGGCCAAGGATCTCCTGCCAGTCAACAAGAAAAATGGGCCAAGCACATGGAGAGGTGACCCTCTAGAGAGCAGACTAGAAAAGCGTGAAGAAAGGCACTCCAGCCCCACAATAATCAAGGAAATGCACCAGTCCTGAGAGGTGTCCTTGCTGTACACGTCTCAGACTGCCACTGCTGTACACGCCTCAGACTGCCACTGCCAATGAAGAGAAACCCCTATAGTTGGCAGGAATGCAGGTGCAAACTGGGGTGATGGTGGACAGGATCCTGGTGAGCAAGGAAGTTGAGAAGTCTGATCTCGGGCCCAACTTTGCATTGTAAGGTGGTGTCTGACAATGTTTAGTCACACTAGGGTTATAAACACCCATTTGTGATGTATCCTACGCATACATAAAATGAAAATTTCCACATCAGCTGTCTGAGGCTGCAGTATTACTGTGATCGTGAGTGGAGGCAACAGACCACTCCTTCCTGAAACCAAGTGAATGCACAGCATGAGGGGGATGCCCACCACAGAACACCACACAGCAGTTAAAAGCAACCAGCTAGATGTACACGTGTATTTCTGGACAGATCATAAAAGTACAATGCTGATTATTTTAAATAGTAAATAACATAGCATCACTTCTATAAATTAAAAACTCATATATAACCAGGTGTGGTGACACACACATAATCCCAGCTGCAAGGGAGACTGGTGCAGGAGGATTGAAAGTTGGAGGCCAGTGTGGGCAGTTTACCAAGACCCTGTCTCAAAATAGAAGATAAAGGGCTAGGGGTGTAGCTCAGGGTTAGAGTGCTTACCTAATACACATGAGGCCCTGGGTTCAAACCCTCGTACCACAAAAGTACTAATTTTTTAAATCTTGGAAGAACACACACAAACAACACACAGAAAGTCTCCCTGTGGGAATACTTATTCCTTAGTAATGCGTAAGTCCTCAACAGTCCTGTATCCTTAGTAAAGGGTAAGTATTAGTGGAAATAACCAAAACAGTGTAGGAAGGGATATGGAGTTCAAAGGCCTCACATTCAAATTTGTAATCTTTACCCCTCCACTTACTGGGTATGCAATTGTGTGCAATTTATTGAGCTCTAAGCCTGCTTTCTCATTAACGTATTTCTCAAATAAGGACTCAAGAGATGGAAAGAGGACAGGGATGTAGCTCGGAAGCACAGTACCTGCCTGGCAAGCGCAGGTCCTGAGTTCAATTCCCAATACCAAAAAGACAGAGATGGAGAGAGGGAGGAAAGGGGATGCAAACAGCAATTAAGATGTGTTACTGTACGAACTCCACACAAGGAATGTAAACGTTATGTACTGCAGTCGTGTGCTAATAAAAGAAACGCTGGAGCAGTTAAAAAAAATACAGTGTACTAATACATCTCATAGGGTCATTGTATGGAATAATAAGATTATTAATATAGGGCTGGGGATATAGCTCAGTGGAATAAGCACTTGCCTAGCAAGCACAGGGTCCTGAGTTCGATCCCCAGTACCGCAAAAAAAAAAAAAAGATTATTAATATGAAGTGCCAGGCAAATGCTAAACTCTATAAATGTTATTTCTTCTCTCCCCATATAAAAGATCATATTCAGTCTCTTAAACTGGCATTTAAACCCCGACCCATCCACCTCACCACACCCTCAGGCTGGCTCCAAACAATGCTTCCAGCGTTATCTAGAACAGCTCTCCTGCACAGCAGTCCAGCTGGAGGTCACTTCTGCAGCCTTTTTCAGCTGGTACGGCACAGATACACGGGTCTCTAACTCCGAAATCTGTAGCAATCAAAGGTGTCAAAGCCCATAGGAAAGATGGGAGATGGGAAGGGGAAATTACGGCTGACAAGGGGTAATACAGAAGGGTTGGGGGGGGATCCGAGGAGACTGCACACACCAGCCTGGGATGCAAAACGACAGGACTCAACAGTGTGAGCACAAGCAGGGACTCAAGCAGAGAAGACTTGAAATCTTACAGAAACAGTGATGGGATGGTCAGAGGGGACCTGCCACTGCAACAGACAAAGCTACAGGGAAGGGAGGAGGGGCAACCTGATGGGACGGGACTTTGCACGGAGACAGAACAGGCAGAGAGCACAGTAAAGGGGCAGGAAAACGAGGCGTGGGGCACAAAGGTGGAGGAAGAGGACTCTAACGGCGAATAAGCCAGGGGGAACCAGGTCCTGCTGCCTTTAGCTCCAGATACCGGATGCCTAGAGGAAAATGGGACCACACGGCAAGGGTGGGAAGGAAAGACAAGAGGGGGTCTTTAGGGAGATAACAGAGAACAGGGGCGACCCGAGAAGAATGAAATCCGTGAAGGAGAAGCACACAGCGACAAACGAGCTAGGCTTTGGAGGGAATGAAGCACAGGGAGACACACTCCCAAAAGCAGCAAGATAGACAAGCAGAGACAGTTGGACACAAACAGAAAGGTACAAAAGAAAACAGGTGCACCTGGAGAAAGTGAGACCTGCAAAGAAACAAGGAAATCACAAGGGGGAGAACACAAGTTTGAGAACCTAGAGGTAATGAGAGAACAGAGCACCCACTCATCTACGCAGCGAGGACAAGCCAGCCTGCGCAGTGCTGCGGAAGAGCGCAGGACAGAGAAGGGCGCATGCGCAGACTCTCTGGGTAACGCTCACGAGGCAGAACCTGCTGTTCATGAAGGGCCGGGCCGGCCTCGGTCCTGGAGACTGTACTCGACGCCTCATTGGTCATCTCCCTTGAAAAGGAATAGTCTGGAAATGCCAGCCACAGTGGGGGGAGGGTAACAGGCACGAGACTAAACTCGACGCACTATTGGCTGGGCTGATCCTCTGCCTCCTGGAAAAGTCCAAAGGGAGGAGGGGGAGGGCTTTCAACACACCATCTCAAACCACATTGGTTGCCCGCGTGGCCGATGCTCGAAGCTCATTGGTCCTTGTAGGATGGCGAGGGAAAAATAGCGCGAGCGTGACCGTTCCTCTCACCACTTTCTTTCTCCTGCCTTTGGCCTCCTCTCCACTGAGTGACTCCCGCTCGAGGCTGTGGTAACCACGGGGTGGCGGCGGCATGAACATGAGCCCTCCCTGCTCTCTCCCTACTGCTCCTTCTCTCTTGCGCGGGATCCCCCCCAGCCCCCAAGCAACCTCTCAGTCACCTCGCGCCCCCTGCACCCCTCTCCGTTCCCCCACCCGCGGGCCCCTGGGCGCAGCCCTTCCTCGTGCCCTGCCCCCTCCCGGAGGCCCTGGAGCGCGGAGCCCCAGGCAGGCGTTTGTGGGCGCAGCTGCTGGGAGGGTGCACGCAGGAATGGTTACGTGGGACGGCGGCGGGGAATTCAAGGCTGGATGCGGGTACAGGCTCATGAGCGCGGCGTACAACCGCCTGCCAGGGAAAACTGGCCCCCAGACGAGAGGCCTTGCCCTTGACCGAGCCTGGCGCGTGACAGGGATTCAGTAAACATTTATAGAATGGAGAGGAGCGAATGAAAATAACTGCTGAAAGTGGGGAGGGAATCCCTGGGAACCAGGTAGTTACTGAGGGTAGAAGAACAGAATCAGACTGAGGGAAAGCAAGGGTCAGGTTGAACTGCAAGGCGCATGTTGGACTAAGAATTGGTGAGATAAGAAAAGTCTTTTTTGGAGCCGGGGGTCTTGGTGGCATATGTCTATAAAGGTTGCAAGGTTGAGTACCGCCTAGGCAATTTAGTGAGACCATCTCAAAAATAGTGCCTGGGGTGGGGGAGACAGACGGACAGGGGATCGATAACGTGTGTGTGTGTGTGTGTGTGTGTGTGTGTGTGTGTCTGGATAAATACAAAAGGATAGGATGACAGTTGTTGAAAAGGATGCCAGGGAAAACTTGGAGTGTTTGTGGGAAAGGAATGTGGACATCAGGAGGAGACTGGATGCCCAAAACCAGGAAAGTGTGCCTGTGAGCGAAGGAAGATGCGGTTTGTTTTGAAAGAATACCTAGGAAAGGAAAGAGGAGAGAGATTCCTGAGGAAGGAGGGTCAAGGGGAAAGGTCGTGGGGTGAAGAAAGGAGAAACCAGGGTGAAAGCAGGGTCCAGAGGAGGGCAGGATGGAGAAACACAGACGTGGCCTTCCCAGAGCAGGAGAGTTGGTTAAGAGGAGGTCCTACATAGTCACCCTAACCGGTCACCTGCCCCTAGATCCATGGAACCCAGCGAAGGGCCTGCTGCCCACCACTGCACTGCTGACTCTGCCTCAGAAGTCGAGACCAAAGCCATCCAGGGCACAGAGCTGATCCCCAGAAGAACTGTGAGTCGCTCTCCAACTTGTGCTCGCTGCCGCAATCATGGGATCATGGCCCATCTCAAGGGCCATAAGCGCCTCTGCCTCTTTCAGGCTTGCGAATGTCATAAATGTGTCCTCATCCTGTGAGTATGAGGTCTAAGGAGGGGAGGCGGCTCCCTCTAAAGGGCAACCGGCTGTTGACTTGCAACCCACTCCCTCTTTTAGGGAACGTCGGAGGATCATGGCTGCCCAGGTAGCTTTGCGCAGGCAGCAGGAGGCCCAGCTAAAGAGGCACCTAGCTCAGGGACTGGTGAGGAGAGGAGCAACCCCTCTCAAAGCACCCATCCATGTGAAGAAAGAAGCTACTCAACCAGGAATCCCCTGTGAGTGTCTCTGGCTGCAGATGGGGTAGGGATTTGGCTGCAGAAAGCATAAATAGGGAAAAGAGTCCCAGCCCTGCCACTTAATGGGCATGTTACCTTGGGCAAGCTGTTTCTACTGTCTGAGTTTCAGCCTCCCAGCCATAAAAAATGACCAAGTGCAGTGAAATTGTCAGGTAGAAAATGGTCACAGGGTGGGGTGGGGTGACACACCCTTGTAATCCCAGCACTCCGAAGACTAAATCAGGAGTATCACTGTGAGTTCAAAGCCAGGCTGAGAGCTACATAGTCAGTTCAAAGCCAGCCTGAGCTACACAGTGAGACCCTGTCTCAAAAAAATAAATAAATACAAGAGAAAAGAAAATGGTCGGAGAGAGATAAAAACTCAGGTGGGGTTTGAGGAGGAAAGGAGTCCAGAAGAAAGACCTCACTAATGTTCTCCCTCCTCCCTCACAGCTGGAAAGGAGAACATAGCACCCTTGCCTCCGAATCTACACGGGGCAATCCCACTGGCACTGACACCCCCTGGGAAGGTAAGGCGATCCTATGCCCTGAGGGGAGTGGTTTCCACCCTACCTCCTACCCAGACCCCTTCCTCAGTGCTCCGAACATCTGGACTCTAGCCCCATCCCCCACTCACTATGTACTAACCACGGGCAAAGTCGCTTCTGTGGGAGAAGTGAGAGGGTAGGATTTTAGGGCCCATCCATAGTTTTGGGGTCCTATCTGACCCTAGAGCTCATCTCTTCCTTCTCCAGCATTGTACCTAACTGACCTGTGCCCTCTACTCTTACAGGAGAACTCCTGTGGGCCTCTGCTGCTCAGCCATCCCCCTGAAGCCTTGCCTTTGCCTTGGACCCCAGTGCCTCCCAGCCCTTGGGGCCACGGACACTGGCTGCCTCCCAGCCTCACCATGCCACCCCCAGTGGTGTGTCGCTTCCTCTGCCAAGAACCTGCTGTCCCTCTGCATCCCTTCCCTGGTAAGAAAAGAATTCAACATTCATTCAGTGCCAGTGTGCCAATATATCAAGAAAAGAGGAAAGGGACACAGGTGAGGAGAAGGAATACAGATCTGTGGCTTCTGATCCCCATACCCTCTGCATTCTCTTGTCTTCCTTAGGGTTTGACCCTGGTACCTCCCTCCGGCTGCCCACCCATGGGTCCCTCCCAGCCTTCCCAGGATCTCGCTCAGCATTGACAGCTCCTCCTCCTGGGGAGCCCCAAGGGCCACCTAGCCTGCCGCACGCGTGAGTAGAGACAGACAGATGTGTTTATTCAAAGTCTAACTCTGCTATGAATACCACAGTAGATGATAAAGAAAAGTCCTCTGACTACCAACAGGGAATGCAGAGTGCTCACAGGTCTACTGTCTCCTAGCTGTGAATCTTTGGACAAATATCTAGACATGTTTGAGCCTGTTTTTTTTTTTTAATCAGTAAATGGAAGATGCTATTACTTTAAGGTTTGGTAATAACTAACAATAGTGTAGAGTACACCTAACATAGATCCTAATTTGAACAAATAATGACTATTAAATCCTCTTAAAGAGATTAGATGGGATAGCATTGCCTACTGAAATGGAGGATCATGATGGGAAGATCCTCAGAGGCTCAGGAGAGAAAGTATCTCAAAGGTGGTCCATGCTTGCCTTCAGATTCCACAGGGACTGGGGAGCTGGGGAAGGGAAACCAGATCTGACAGAGCAGGGTCAGTAATCCCAGGACCTTGAGCTCACTTTGTAGCCCTGGCTGGTCTCAAACTCGCAATGATCCTCCTGCCTCAGCCTCCTGAGTTTAATCCCTCCTGGGATTACAGACATGTGCCACCATGCCCAACAGTTGTCCTTTTCTTTTAACTGACTCCAAAAGCTGGGCTTGGTGGCACATGCCTATAATCCCAGCACTCGGGAGACTGAGGGAAGAGGACTGCCGTGAGTTTGAGGCCAGCCTAGGCTACATAGTAAGTTCAAGGCCAGCCTGCACTACAAAGCAAGACCCTATCTCAAAAACAAAAAATAAATTGACACCAATGATATCCTGTAATCCATATAGTAATCTGGGAAGAAAAACTGTTGGGAATTATCATTCTAGAGAAAACAAAGCAGGCCAAGACAAAGCACAACATCACTTACCCAAACCTACAAAGCTCAGGGGCCAATAGGCTCTCAGAACTCTAATTCTCATGTCTGTTTATTGTTTAATCCCCTGACTTTTCTCCTTGCTTCTAGATGCTCAACTGTGATACTCCAGTCGTGTGGTGCCCCAGACTCTCTTCTGCTACAGCCGCAGGTCCTGGAAAAGAAGTGGCATTCAGGGCCCAGGGAGGAGGTTGAGCCTGGAGAAAGGAAAAGCAAGGGAATGTGAAGGAACTAAAGATGGAGGTGAACACAGAGGGGTGGGCAGAAATGTTGGTTCCCAGCCTGCTTTTCTCTTTCCTTTGCAGGCTCCTGGATCCTCTCGCCTGGCCTGGACATCTCCTCCCTCAGAGTGGCAGCTGCAGCAGGAGGCAGCTGAGGCTCTTGTAGGTCTGAAAGACTCATCCCAGGCTTCCCGACTCACTGCTTCTGTATCCCCCAACCCCGCCTGGATTTCCCTGCTCCACCCCTGTGGCCCAACAGGTAAACTGCTTCCTAAAAAGGGAGGGTGCGATAAGGGTGGCATGGAAATGATTACTAGAGTAAGCAGGGACTAACCAAGGAAATAAGTCAACAAATTGAATGTCCTCAGGTCCAGATCCCCAAGCTCTTCAGCCTGGCCTCTGGGATTTTAGCTGAGGCTCCTGACTATGGCACGCTGGGTTAGGAGTCTAGACCACCAACTGCACAAAAGGGAACCAGGGAATGTTTCTGAAATAGGCAGAGATATATTTAGAGACCCGGAACTTTAGGAAGACAAGTATGGTTGGGTTTGATGAAAGGAAAGGAGAAAGCAAGACTGGAAATGAGAAAATTAGCAAGGAAGGAGTCTGTAATAAACCTTGAGGCCTGGATCAGATGGGATAAACAGAGGGGGTTTCTGGGAGGGAAAATGGATGTGACCTGGTCCTGCCGCCTCCTATTTGCCTATAGCTCCCAGTGGAGGAAGAGGATTCCAGCCTGTTGGACCTTCTCTTCGATCCAGCCCAGCTCCCTCTGTCTCTCTGCATATTGGGCGTCTGGGGTCCATCTCCCTCCTGAGCTAGAATCTCCAGAAGTGGAGGCTGACTCAATGGGGTGAGGTGAAACCCTATGGGCATTACATATTTTGGTGTTTCATGTAGGGGTTTGCATGAAATTTAAAGTAATACAGGCTTCAAGGTTTTTATTTTAAACTTTTAGGTACGTCATTAGCTTTCAGTTCCTTTTGTAGTATGGGCATTTCCTTGGCCAAAGCTGGATATTCTAATACCCCTCCTAGTGCCCTGGGACCTATTTAAATCCCCAGGAAAACGAAAGTTGTACAATTTAAACTGACAAGGATCTAAATACATTTTTGCATGAATTCATGTGTTATATGTATACCTGGGCACTCATGTGTCTCCACGAATATGAAAATGGGAAAGTATTTTCATTTTGTGTTTACGTTTGTGTGAGTAAGCAAAAAATAAACTTTTGTTGTTTTAAGTCACTGAGAATTGGGGATTATGTCATCATAGCCTAACCTTTCAGTCAGCCACATCTTGACTGAAAGAAAGGACTTGTTCAATTCACTTCTCAAAATGAAATCAGCTATTCAATAACTACCACAAATAAACAAACTTGAATGTTTTATTATGGCCAGATAAGAGTGGTAGAGGGAGATAGTGAGAGATTCACTGATGTAATAATTATCCATTCTGTGCCAGACAGAGCTTTCTGATATCCAAAGGGCTGCAGATTTTTATTAATTTTATAATTACGATGGTCCCTCAGTTCACAAACTTAGTTTTACAATTTTTGGGATGATGGCCATGTTTGTATTTGTGTGGGGAAGATGGCCATGGCTGTGTTTGTCACCAATGTGCAGTTTGTGACCAGAAGCAAAATTTTGTTGAACTTTTTTTTTTCGGTCTTTTTGAGACAGGGTCTCCCTATGCAGCTCAGGCTGGCCTTGAGCTCACTTTGTAGCCCAGGCTGGTCTTGAACTCTCAGCGATCCTCCTGCTTCAGCCTCCTGAGTGCTGGGATTACAGATGTGCTACCATGCCCGGCTTGTTGAGCACTTTTGAGAACAGACTGTTTCCGAATGAACTCGTGAATGGAGATGTTACTCCATTAGTATGTTCGCAGTGCCTAGTGATTGCATTTGTTGTGAGGAGTTGATATACATAACAGATCTCAATTCTTTTTCTTCCCCTTTTTCTCTCCTCCCACCCCTCCCTCCATCTCTAGATCCTCTTCTTATCAGAGGGTTGCAAATTGAAATAACTACAGGATCAAATATATTACACAAATGAGTCAAGAAGGTCAGGTGGGGGCTGGCAAGCAGAATGCATCCTTAACTAAAAGGCAGCCTCTTTTTGGCCCTGGTAGATTGTTGCCAAGCAAAAACATAGGCTCACTGTCTCCACATTTTCTGATTTTTCAAAAGAAACTGGGAAACTAGATTTTTGTATTCACCATCTTAATTTTTTTTCAGTGCTAGGTATTTGTTTGGTTGGTTTTTTGTTTTTTGTTGGGAATCAAACTCAGGACCTTGTGTTTGCCAGGCAGGCACTTGTGCCAGTGAGCTATGTCAAGTTATTACAGGTTCAAGTCCATCACAGGCAATTTAGCAAGATTTTGTCTCAAAAAAAAAAATGTTTTTAAAGTCTAAGGGGCTAGCAATGTAGCCCAGTATGAATGCTCTGGGTTCAGGCCTTAGTACTATTTTTAAAAATTCTTTTATCTAACTCAGGTCTCTGTTAAGCCCCACTGAGTTGCCCAGGCTGGGCTGAAACTTACCCTTTCAAAGTGCTGGGATGACAGGCACACACCACCATGTCCAGCGCATTCTTTTAATGTGGTTTATTATTTAGATCAGTTTCAGGTTCATAGCAAAATCAAGAAGAAAGTAATGCTCCTATGTACCACCCTGTACACACTTCTCATCTAGCAGCACTCCACACCAAAGTGGCGCATTTGTTACAATCAATCTACAATGACACAACACTCACAACAATGTCCACAATGTCTCACTCTAATGTAGAATATTCTAAGATTTTTTTGACAAACATATCACAGAGAATAGTTTCACTGTCCTGAAACTGCTCTGGACAACACCTTTTCATTCCCCACCCCAAACCTTACAACCATTGATCTTGTTACTATCTCAAATTTTGTCTTTTTCAGGACGTAGTTGAAATCAAAGTGTATTCCTTTAGATTGGCTTAATATAGATATAGATATATAGATATATACACCCACACATACTTGCTACCAGGAACCAAACTCAGGACCTTGCACTTGCCAGACAGGCACTTGTGCCATTGAGCTATATCCCCGGCCCTTTCATATATATTTTTTCAAGGTTTCTGGTGTCTTTTCATAGTCCGATAACTTATTTCCTTTAGTATTGAATAATATTCCATTGTCCAGATGTACTACAACCTCAAACCTTTTTTTTCTTTTCAGTGCTGGAAATCAAATTCAGGCCTTAGACATGCTAGGCAAGCATTCTACTACAGAGCTACATCCAGGGCCTTCAAACCATTTTCTAAATCTCTGTTTTAGTTCACTGAAAAAATTTAAAAAGCAATAGTCATGAGTTATGGGTTCAAATCTCAGTTCAGCCTTCACCTTTATGTGGCCTTGGACACTTAAGTGACTTGACTTGGACTCACTAAGCCTCAAGTTGCCCAGGCTATAACTACCTCACAGGGTTGTTGATTATAAACCTACAAGACTTAACAGCTATAAAAATTAGCACCAAGGGAACAGTGCTGAAAATCCATCCTCTCTAAAAATCAGACTGTCAGAAATTTTGTTCTTGGAAAGCATGATCTAAATTACTTCGACACAAAGCAACAGTCATGATTTCCAACCAAGATGAGAACTTCAAAGGAAGGCCTTCCAGAGACAGGTTATTGATCTTAACCCTGTATGTCCAAGGGACCAGCACCTGGAGCACTTCTTGCCAGGCTTGTTTTGCCTGAGTCCATCAAACTCTGCATAATGTAAATGTTACCTAAGTTTTGCCCTTCCCAAAATCCTGCATGGTGTTCCACAATAATTGGAGAGTTCTCTTTGTAAACAAATAATTATTTAGTGGAGCTAGGGTCCAGTTCAGTGGTATTACATTTGCCTAGACTATACAAGGGCTTCAGTTTATTTCAGCAGTGAAAGAAAGCGATAAGAAAGAAAGAAATCTATTTCCTGAGTTGACCTAAATAAACCAAATTTAAATGATTCAGTACTGATATTAGAAATGTACATCAGAAAAAAAATAGAAATGTACATCAGAGAATGTTCAAAAAATGAATATAAATTACCCGAGTAAATGGAATTTCCAGTTAAACATGCATATAGATGCATATTCAAGTATTCAACAGGTGTTGACCTTTTTTCTTTTTTTTTCTCCATGTGTTGATCTTGAAGATAAAAAAAGCCAAGATACTAAAAATATTCTTATGTTTTAAAAACAGTATCAGCCGGGCACCACTCCCACCTGTAGTCCCAGCTACAATGAGGCTAAGCAGGAGGGTCACTTGAGCCCAGGAGTTCTGGACTGTGGTGCCCTATGTTCACCAGGTGGTCACACTAAGTTTGTAATCAGAACAGTGACCTCCATGGAGTAAGGACCACCACTGGTGCCTAAGGATGGTGAACCACCCATTTTGCAAATTAGAGCAGGTAGCCAGGCGTGGTGGCACAAGCCTGTAATCCCAGCACTCAGGAGGCTGAGGCAGGATGATCGCTGTGGGTTCGAGACCAGCCTGGGCTACAAAATGAACTCAAGGCCAGCCTGAACTGCATACCAAATTCTGTTTCAAAAAAAAAAAAAGCAAATTAGAGCAGGTAAAAACTCCTGTGCTGCTCAGTAAAAACTATATGAACACATTTCAACAGTATTCTGCTGTAGGGCTGGGGATACAGCTCAGTGGAATAAGTGCTTGCCTAGCAAGCATAGGGTCCTGAGTTCGATCCCCAGTACCGCAAAAAAAAAAAAAAAAACAGTATTCTGCTGTAATAAAACCCTGTCTTAAACACATGCTTTTCTCATACTAGAAGCATTGTTGTTTGTTGCAGTGCTAGAGACTGAGCCCACAGTGGAATGCACTCATGCTAGCTAAACAAGTGATCTACCGCTGGGCTACATCCCTAAACCCAAAGTTTTCACTTTTAATAGTCATTAAACATATTGTTTTATAAAGGTATATAACATATTGACTCATATTTAAAACATTTTGAGGCCAGGCATGGTGGCACACGCCTGTAATCCCAGCACTTGGGAGGCTGAGGCAGGAGAATCATTGCAAGTTCCAGACCAGCCTAGGCTACAAAGTGAGCTCAAGGCCAGCCTGAACTGCAGAGGGAGACCCTGTCTCAAAAAGACAAAAATAAAATAAAAAAACATTTTGTAGACACAGTATCTCAATGTGGAAAAATTTTAGTTTTTTTTGAGACAGTGTTGCTATGTAGCAAACTGTTGAGACAGTATTGCTATGTGGCAAAGGCTGACCTTAACCTTGAGGTTTTCCTGTCTCGGCCTCCTTAGTGCTGGGATTACCAGCATGTGGCAGCACACCTGGCTTCATTGTGGAAATTTTTTGTATTGTTTGCACGGATGTTTTAAACTCTTACTCTTTTCAACATTAAAAACATACACATTTAAGTATTTCTCTTCTGTAGCAAGTTAGCAAGTTTATAAAACCACAAAGGTTTCCTTCATATTCATTGCTGTGGGCCTCATATCATGCATGTAATAATGCTATTGAACCATTAACAGCCAAATGTTTACTTGCCCCTGGCTAGAATATGTGATACACCATACAAGAGCAGTCACTTAAAATAGGAAAACAGTTGGGATCCTGGTGTGGTTTTTGCTGTTGGTTGGTTGGTTGGTTAGTTGAGAGAGGGTCTCGGGGAACCCACTCGGGGCCCCCTTCTGTCCCTCTCTTGGACAGAAGCTTTCTTTCTCTCAATAAATATATTCTGCTCTTAACCTCCGTTGTTCCTAAAATTCATTCTTCGGTTTTAGAGAACACGAACTCGTCTGATATCATTCAGGTTGAGAGATTTATTTTCCTGTATCATTTTGGAGGTCACCACCGAGATACTTGGACGGAGATTTAAAGCTATACATCTACCCAAGATGAAAATGCCTGGTGTCTATCGAGGGCCTTTAGACAGACCCTCTGGAGAGTTTCTCTGACTGCCGATCAACAACTACTACTCCTTTCAGCCTGAAGAAGCCAGAGAGAGCGGTCATCACCTGTTACTCCCTCAGGGCAGTTTGGGTTACTTCTTCAGAGGGGGGAATGTTATAGGCAGCTGAGTTAGATAAAAATATTATAGGCAGTCAGACAGGGCCAGGCCCTCGAAGGAGCCAACAGACCTGGAGGAGCCAGCAAACCTGTGGGCCAAACCTTAAGATAAAAGGTGCTATACAAATGCACCCACTCACTTCCCTAGGTGTAAACATCAAGGATTGATATTCTAAAAAAGTAACAACCACCTTCTAAAAAGCCAGGAAGAGTCACCAGCCCGACCCCCCACAGGAAAAGCCCCTGATCTGTATCCATGCCCACTTGCTTTGTGACTCGCTTCCCCATTTGATCCCAGTCCACTCAGTCTTACCTGGGCAATTATACCTGTAATCTTATTGGCTGACCATAGTTTTGTCCATCTCCCCTACCTTGGACCAGCCTCACCTCATGGTTTTTCTCTATAAAAGTCCCTGGAAAAGGCAGTCGGGGGGCGGGGGAGAACCCACTCGGGCCCCCCTTCTGTCCCTCTCTTGGACAGAAGCTTTCTTTCTCTCAATAAATATATTCTGCTCTTTAAAAAAAAAAAGAGAGAGGGTCTCAGTGTAGTTCAGGCTGGCCTTGAACTCATTAATACAGCCCAGGCTGGTCTCAAACTCGTGGCAATCCTCCTCCCTCAGCCTCCCCAGTGCGTACAGGCACGCATCACCACAGCTAGCATTTTTTAAGTGACCAGACTGAAGCCCGAGGTTGTAAATACAGCCTGTGAGGACGACAAAGCTAAACGGGTAAAGCCTAAAAGCTCAACAGATTGCTGTACCGGAGGTAGAAATGAACTAGTCCTATAAAGTCCCGCCTGTGTCTTTGTCCCTACCCTTATCTCCACGCCTCCAACTCATTTCTCAGACGAACTGAAGCAATTTCCGCCCTGATAAGGGTGGGGCTTCCACTGCCTCCTGCTCTCGCGATTATTGATGGAAGAGGGGGAGGCGGTGGCCATGGTTCTTCCTTGCCCTTCCCCTAGGTTCCCATCACAGTTCCGCCCTTACTACTCCTACTTCCGGCCATCCGGAAAAAGGGTGGCCTGCTTCCTGCCCAACTTGCCCCATATTTTTGACCTCTTAGTGAACTCCTCCGCTCTCCTTGCCAGCCTTGAACAACACACAGGAAGCCAGGTTCCTCACCCAATTCCAGAAGGGAACTCTCCCTTCTATCACGCCACCCTCCAAAGAAAGAAAAGGCGGGCGAGCAAACAGGTATTTCCATCCCCATACACGCCCTCCCCATGTGGGCGGAGACAAAACTCCATTCGCCCTAAGAAAGGCGGAGCCGCCCGTGCTAGTTCGATCTCGCGAAAACTTGGAACTCCCGCGAGACTCGACGCCCGACTTGTGCGCCCGGGAAACCCCGTCGTTCCCTTTCCCCTGGCTGGCAGCGCGGAGGCCGCACGGTAAGCGTGAGCTCCGATTCAAGTTGGGTGCAAGGCGTCAGGATCGGGCCTCTCAGCTCGGGCACGGCGTTTGAGGGTCCTGGAGCGCCCGGCGTGGTGCCGCCCCGCCCCCCGGAGCGGCGGCCACGTGCGAGCGTCAGGCCTGGACATGCCAGATCGGCGTGGTCCGGGAGCCGAGAGGTTCTGCTGGTGAGCGGAAGGTACCGGGGGCGCCCGGAGCCGCGGTAGTGAGGGGAAGGGCCCCGAGAGTCTCCCAGCGGGGGTTGGACTGGTCGGCGCAAGCTCCAGAGGCCGTGGGCGCCAGTGAGCAATGCAGGGCTTGAAACGCGCCCGGGGAGTTAAGGTGGGCGCTGCGGTTCAGGACGCCGCGGGCGCGCGGCGGGTCTTGGGCCAGGTCCTCGTCGGTGGTCTTTTCTAAGTTTGGCGTTCACGTGCGTGACCTTCTCTTGCAGATGCCTGGAGTTACTGTAAAAGACGTAAACCAGCAGGAGTTTGTCAGAGCTCTGGCAGCCTTCCTCAAAAAGTGAGTGTGGAGGTGGCGCAGGGTGGACGCGGCCGGAGGAGGGAGTTCGGGGAGGTCGCCGGAGCGCGCCTTTCTCCTTGTCTCCGTCCCAGGTCCGGGAAGCTGAAAGTCCCCGAATGGGTGGACACCGTCAAGCTGGCCAAGCATAAAGAGCTCGCTCCCTACGACGACAACTGGTTCTACACGCGAGCCGGTGAGGAACTTGGGCCGTTGGTCGGGGGCAGGGGATGAGCCGGGCGCGAGCGTGGACGGACCCCTTTCCTGCTCTCCTCCCCGGAGAAGAGAACTCCTACTGTCACCGTGCTGCTGTGTGCGCCGTGTTTTAGTTGTGCTTACGACTGGGTTTCAAAGAATCCGGAGACAGATGAGTGTCGGTGATTTGTTTAGATGCTCGCTTTAGAGAGGCCGCATGTGTTCTGAATGCCCATGCAGGTCAGACTGAGTGCAGAGTCATTGCTGCCGTTTAACTGTGATTTCAGGCACGTTGTTCAGCTTGTGTTTATTTGCTCCTAAAGTAAAGCTAACGATTGTATCGATAAAGGATTATAGTGAGGAAAATATTTAGAAGCATGTTTGTTGCATAGTAACTCAAGGAAAGCTGTATTTGATGGGGAATCTAGGCATATTGCTCCCTGTTCTAAAGAAAATTTGCAAATTTTGTGGTTGCCCTGTGGCCTTGTAGCAGACCCCTTTTGTTTTAATTTTCTAATTGTAATTTAAATTCATTTGCTGACTGCAGTGTTAGTTCTTGCCTGTCCTAAAGGTGCCATAAGCTGTCACCCGCACATACCCCTGGGGGAGTTGGGAGGGTGGGCACTGCTGGGATCTGCTGGCCTGGGAGCCTCTGTGTGGGCCTTCACTTAAAGTACCTTAATTTCTGATCTTCAGTCTTTTCCTCTTATGAGATGGTAACTCCAACCTGGCCAGGTCTCATCAGTAAACAGGATGGAAGTAGAAAGGTGAATTGTAACAGTGACCCCGAGGTGGCCTGGCCTTGGGCCTTGCACATGTTGGTGTGCTCGTGGGACCAACGCAGACTCACCACAGCCTCTGGAGTCTGAAAGCTGAATGCTGAGGTAGGCAGGGAGGGCTGCATGTTCAGCCACCAACCCGTGTTTTTAGAAAATAGGAAGAGATGCTGACATCCTTGGCCACCCAAGGCCTGAGTGAGACACAGCCCTCCACCGCACACCTGGGAAACAAGGGTGCTTGGTCTTGTGTGCTGTTCGGCAGTGTTAAAAGAGTTGGCAGGTGGTGGCTGCTTCAGATTTAGGATTAGAATGAAATAGTCTAAATAGCTTTTCCCCTTGGAGGATGTGAACACACGTTCTGTGTAATGTGCAAAAAAACTAAATTGTGATTGGTTTTGTGTGTTTTCAGCTGATGTCAGGGAGACTTAAGTAACATGTCCAGGGTCAGACAGCCTGTGATGCCGATCACAACCCTAAGTAGTAAACCTGGTCAGCCTGCTGGTTGTGTTACAGTTGCTGCCATCCTTTGTTGCCCATCACACCCTTCCCAGACCTCTTGCAGTGGGGACGCACTTTCTGCTTGTTGTTGGTCTCACCACCTTATGTCCCTGCTGGACCTCGCTTTCCCAGCCACTCTGCAGCCTGAGAGCACTAGGTCCTAGGCTCAAGGCTCATGTTTTTGTTGGTGTGCTGCCCCTGCAGGTTGTTGACCCCAGTACAACAGCAGGTGCGGGGTAGTTGTGGCAGATGGGATATTTACTTTCTGACCCTCTAAAGAAGGTGCTTGCCAGTACCTTAGAACCCAGTGTTCTTTTACTCAGTTCAGCCTATAGCAGTGGGGCAAACCTGTGGCATGCGTGCAGCATGGACAGTCTGTGTCATTGAGAACTCTGGAAGGTTCACCCTCGCTGGCCTGTACTGAACATTACAGGGCTGACTCCTCTGCCAGGAAGCTGAGGCACGTAGAGGGTTTGAGGCTAGGGTACTCTCCAGGGGTGCCTGTGGGGCAGCAGACAGATGTTGGTCTTGGAGCATGAGAGATGCAGTTCATGGAGAAGGCAAGACCCTCGGGGTGATCTGGACAAGAGGCAGGGCTGCAGGTAAGTCCCAAAGTGATGAGGTGGGGCAGGAAAGGACTCACGTTGGGGGAGTGGAGACCTCGGGAAGAGGGCTCAGTCTTGCTCAAGGGAGAATTTTTGTGAAGGGGTGAGGTGTTGCCCTGTTTGGGCCTCTTGTTTCTCAGAAGAGGCCGCTGAGCAATAGGAAGAGCGCAGTGTGCTGCCCATTGTCGGGCCACACTGGGGGCTTCTGATTGCTCATGAGGTGGAGCTGGGTCCATCTCACCCTGTGCAGGGCTGGCAACCCACTTGTGCTGTGGTACTGGAAAAAATGAAGCCTGGGCAGCACAGGGCGAATGAAGGTCAAAAAAGATGTTCCGTAGCAGTTTGGCAGGGTCAGGGTGGACCATGGTGGGCGTGTCCTTCACTTTTTGACCTAGGTCAGAGTGGGGCCGTCAGTCTCCTCTTGGCTCACACTCTAAAGTTGCCAAGTTGCCCTGACCGAAGAAACCTTGGTCTCCCTGTGAGCTCAGGCACAGCAATTAAAGAAGTAGGCTGTCACTCCCAAAGACACGGGAAGGTGCAAGGGCCTGTGGGTAAGCCGAGAAGCTGTCTGCAGCAGGACTTGGTTCATCGGCCCTCTTAGATTCCAGCTGGGGTGGCCTGAGTTTGTGTGGCTAGAGCAAATCCAGAGGGGGCAGAAAAGAGGTCAGTTATACAGAATTCACAATTTTAGTTTTTACAGCTTCCAGTTTGTAAAATAAATGCCCTTCCTGTGGGTCAAAAAAGTGACCTGCCCCAAGTAGCATGGCAGGGCTTTGTGATCTGACCAAGATCGGTCTCCATGCTGGATGGTTTTTACACAGCTCTGAGAACATGTCAGCCCCCATTGAAGAATCTGATAGGCTTTGTTGTATCTTGCTCCACCGGTCACTGTGCTAGAGTTTACGTGAACAGTCACCTTAGTGTTACTTTGCACACCACCTGGAGGCCTGGCAGCTTTGGACACACTGTCCTGGTGAGCCAAGGCCACCCGCTGTGTTCTGGTGAGCAGTCTCATCTGGGCTTCTGCGGGTCATGCCTCAGAACAGCTGGCCTCTGCCCCGCTGCACCCAGAGTGTGAGTCCAGGAAGGTGCGGGATGGACCAGCCTGCCAACCATGGCCATTGGGCATTTGGACTGGTCTTCAGGGGTGTTTTCCAGTGGTGTCACCCCGGCAGAAAGGCTGGGAGCGAGGCCTTCCACCTCGTCTAGTCAGTTACACACTGTTTGGCCCCTGCCTCTGAACCTGTAATTACCAAAGAAATGGACCTCTGATCGTCGCAGTTGACGTGAGCCAGAAGAGAGACATCATTTGGGCACTCTAGGGTCACTGGCTGATTGCTGAACCCCAGGGATAAACCAGAATCCCTGCCCTTGTGTTCTACAACCAGACAGCTATGCCATGGCTGAAGCCTGGGCTCTTCCTACATTTGGGGCTCCAATTCTTTCTGGCTTCAGTGATATAACAAGCAGCATTTCTAGGGCTGGGAGATGGGGCCATGGGGTACCTTCTGGAGCCTCAGTTACCCTTTCTCTGAAGGAGAGTCCGCTTGATAAACACCATTGGGTCTTACGGCTCTGGGGTTGTACTCTTATACGTGGGCTCAGGTTAGGTGGCCAGGCTCCCGCTCCGTGGCACATCTGAGAAGGCGGTGTCTCAGCTAGCTTTTGCTGGAGCTTGCTGTCTGCAAAGAGGCACTCTCTGGGGTGACTGGGCAGAACTTGGCTAAGCCTGTAAGGGATGAGGACCTCCGAGCCCATGCAGAGGGTGGGGCATGTTCCAGGTTGGGAGCATTTGCTGCACAGAGCCCGTCCTGACCATGTCCTGAGCTCGGCCCTGCTGGCGTGGCCAGGGAGCTACACTCAGGAGTAGGTCCTTGGTCCACTCCATGTTGCAGGCATGTGGAGGTGGAAATGGTTATACTTTTCCTGAGACGGTCTTTCTGTGTAGTCCAGGATGGCCTCAAACTCTCAGTCATCCTGCCACAACCTCCCAAGTGCCAGGATTATAGGCATCTACACCGCCGTACCCATCTCTGTTGCTTTTCTTAAATGTTTGCTAGGCTTCATCTTAGTGCAGCGCTATTATCCAATAAATGCAAAGACCTTGGCCCTGGAGAGGGAGAGTCCTGCCACAGTGCTAGACCGCTTGCTTAGCCACCGATGAGCCGGGGGAAGGAAAAGCAGGGCGTTGGTGCTGGGTCCTGGTATTTTCCATTTCCTTCACTATGCAGTGGTGAAAATTAGCTGTTTGGTGACACGTTGTATATGTGATCTTGAACTTGCCCCTGAGAAGGTCCTCAGACTCCCTCTCACCCCCACCTCCAGCTTCCACAGCGCGGCACCTGTACCTCCGGGGTGGTGCTGGAGTTGGCTCCATGACCAAGATCTATGGTGGGCGTCAGAGGAATGGCGTCATGCCCAGCCACTTCAGCCGAGGCTCCAAGAGTGTGGCACGCCGAGTTCTCCAAGCCCTGGAGGGGCTGAAAATGGTGGAAAAGGACCAAGATGGGTAAGTAGTGGGAGGCTGAGGGCCAGGCCATGCCCCCACGTCAGCTAGAGTGGGGCTGCCAGGGCCACTCCCGTGGATGGAGGAGGTTGCCAAGTGCTCTGCCCCTGCCCCTCAGGCCTCAGGCAGGCAGGGGATTCAGCAGAAACGCAAACAGTGCGAGCCTCGCCCCGACCTCTCTGGCTGACTTCCTCAGGCTCTGGGAAGGTAATTTAGCGACTGTCCGCTTTCATTAGCCTGCTCGTTAACTTTTCCCAATTGATTTTTTCGGGGCTTTTGATCTAATGCTTGCACAAACGACACCCCGTCAGTTCCCAGGAGGGCTCCTGCTCCTTCCCCCAGCTCATTAGAATGTAGCAGACGGGAGCCCCAGTGTGACTGCTGTGGCTGGCGTCATGTGGTCCCGCGGCCAGGAGCCTTCTTGCAAAGCCTGTTGGGGACTGCATAACTTTTCTCTTCTGCAGGGGCCGCAAGCTGACACCTCAGGGACAGAGAGATCTGGACAGAATCGCCGGACAGGTGAGGCATCCGTGCAGGCCTGAGCCAGGTCCTTTGATCACTGTGGGCATTTCCAAAGCCCCTTGTCACATAGATCTTACTTCCTCCCAGGGAAGGCTTCCTAGGTGCAGGGAAAGAATATTTCTGACATTTTCTGCCAGAGTAGCTTGGAAGTTCGAGTGCTGGCGTAGAGGGAACCCAGGCCCAGCATGGTGCTGGGTGCATACCTGCACCCCATACTTGATTCCTTCCTCCCTGGTCAGCCTTAGGGCGCTCACTGCAGTATCTCCTTAACGTATTCTTGGTAGGCACCACACAGGGCAAGATGGGAGCAGCATTCTGGTTCAGGTCTCAGCCCGGATCCTGGCTGGCCTGCACTCAAAACAAGGTCGCTTCAGCTCTACAGTCTCCCTGTGTACATCATCTACTCCCACCTACCTTGAGTGGTGGTGAGGACTCCACAGGACCTCCTAGGGGCCTTTGTCAAAGAATGGTGGACTGCCGTGGAGGTAGATACATGTGATCAGTGTCCTGGGAGGCTGAGGCTAGAGGATTGAGGCCAGTCCGAACTACATTTATTTTTTTTATTTATTTCTGGCAATAATTGGGTCACCTGGAAAAAAGAACTCTTCCAGAGCAGAACCCAGCACGACTATCAGTGCGAGGGGTGGCACTTCTCACAGGATTCTGTTCCACTTCTTAGTTTGTAAGTCTGTAACCTGGGGGGTGCCCAAGGTTGTAAGAGATGAGATGGATGCATTTGGCATCTGAGGGTAGTGAGTAGCTAATTGCACACAGTGTACTCAAACAGAAACTCTGCTGATCTTACTCCTCCATCTTTCCCCCAGGTGGCAGCTGCCAACAAGAAGCATTAGAACAAAGGATGCTGGGTTAATAAATAGCCTCATTCGTAATCCTGGTCTGGGACTCTTAATCAGCTGTTGTTTGTGGGTATGAGGATGGAGTGCTTCCTTCCCTCTTTAAGAGGGACTAGGGGTGCCTGGACAGTTGTGTCCTGAGCCCCACCTAGAGTTGGTGGGACCTCTGTGCCTCCCCGAATCCCAAAAGGGGGTAAGTGCCAAAGCTCATACTGGAACAGGACTGCCCCTTAAGGCAGCCAAGGTTAGGCTTGACACTGTGTCTTCCTGCATACCAGACCTCCCTTTCCAGGCAGGAGATCTGCATGGCACCCAGGAATGGATTCATTGCCAGTGTCAGAAACTAAGAAGCTGAGCCTGAAGTGGCACGGTTGAGACAGCTTCCACCCATCTCAAGCTATTCTCAAGTGCCACCCGGGTCCTTCCAGGGCAAAGGCTGAACATGGGTTCAGGTTACGGCTGTGGCAGTGGTGGGAAAGCCCTCCCTGCCACTTCATACACTTAACCCCCCGCCCCACCCCCCCAGCCTTCGCTGCTCCTCTGCAGGACTCAGCAAGATGTTGGGAAGTATTGGGGCCGCAACAGCTGGGGAATGGAGCTGCCACACTTCCCAGCTTGGAAGTTGCCAGGGCCAAAAGATTTATGTTTAAGATGCTAGAATCTATTGTGTGCCAGTGTTGCCAGGAGTTCAGAAATAACTCCCAGCAGCCCTTGTGAAGTAGGTGCCAACAGCACCTAATTTTGGTGGTAAAGTCATTTTGCTGGGAAGAGGCGAAGCCTTCATTTAAACCCAATCAACTCTTCCCATCCTGGTAGTGGCCCATTCACATCCCTGTCCCTCAAAGGAGACAACATGAACACCCTTAGGATTGTGCTTGGCGTGGCCCTGGGCTGGTCACATTCCGTTTCAGGACCAATTTTTTTGTTTGAGACCGTCACTAGTCCGGGGTGGCCATCCCGCCTCAGCTTCCACACCCAGCTCTCCCTTTCCCCTTTTGCCCACTGGGAATGAGGTCATTCCTGGAGCTGACAGGAGCTCCCTGCTAAGTTGGTACGTTGGGGGTCCTAGGTGAGTGACAGGTGCTCAGGCTGCCTGGATCTTGGGGTAGGCCTGAAATCATGCACTTTCACCCCTGCAGCCATTGGGGGGCAGTCAAGGGCCTGAAAAAGTTTGCCAACTGAAGGAACCTGGATTTCCTAGGGTCTTTCTGCGGAGGATCCATACTTGTAGGGAGGAACTGAGGCAGACCAGGAAGCCAACTGAACACCTGAATCTGGAGGAAGGGCTCGACTATGAAAAGGACCCTGTCCTAGGCACTATGTTCATGTGCTTTGTAATGTTAGTACAGCCTTCCGGAGTTGGTTATACCCATGTTATAGGAGAAACAACCATTCCAGTGGCAAGAGATACAAACCTAAGAACCTCAAGTTATGCATGCATGCATGTATGTGCAGTGCCAGGACTGAACCCAGCCAGGGTCTGTATCTCCAGCCCATTTTTGAGAGGGTCTCACTAAATTTCTCATGAGAGACTCAAACTTGAGATCCTCCCTCATCCTGTCAAGAGTGCTGGAATTACATGTTCCCGTATCTGGTTTGAATCTCAAATTCTTAAGGCCTATACCAGTGATGGCAAACCTTTTAGAATTTTCAATGATACAAACAACCTCCTGGGGCATGTGCTGAAAGGTTTGTCACCCCCGGCCTATGCTTTTCCATGTGGGTGACAGTTATACTATTTTAAAATTATTAAATATTTCAGGCATGCAAAACAGTATTCATAATAGTAACAAAAACTCAAACACCAGTTTAAGATGTAATTACAACGGTGGGGCTATAGCTCAGTGGCACAGCACCTGCCTGGCAAGTGGAAGGTCCTGAGTTCAATTCCCAGTACCAAAAAAAAAAAAAAATTACCCAGGTGTGGTGGCAAATACCTGTAGTGTCAGCACTGTGGGAGGCTGAGGCATGAGGATTACAAAATTGATGTAGCTTAGTGTGAAAGCCCTGGGTTTAAGCCCCAGCACCAAGAAAAGAAAAAGATACAGATTGAATTTGGTGGCACATGCTTACAATCCCAGCTCTTTTTTGGGGGGAGGGGGGGGCTGAGGTAAATCCACAAGTTCAAGGCTAGCCTAGGAAATTTAGGAGAACGCTGTCTCAAAAAAAAAAAGTTAGGTGTGGTGACACATTCCTAGAATTCCAACATTGAGGGAGGCTGAGGCAGGAGGTTCACAAGTCCTGCCTGGGCAAGTTAATAAGGGCTGTCTCAAAAAGTGCTGGAGACGTGTTTCAGTTGTAGAACATCCATGGGTTCAATCCCCAGTACTGCAAAAATGAGTAAATAGGACAGATGAGAAAAGGATTACAGGTAGGTAGCTGACAGATAAACCAAAACTAGCAAAGCTGCCTGTGCGCCCTTCCTCAGTCCTCGCCCTCCTCACTTCCCCAGAACAAAACCCCGCCTCAGGAACAGGGCATTTGTAACCACATGGGTCTACTCCTCTACCACAGACGTGTAGTGAACCGCCACACAATGTTTTGACTTTGGCGAGGGGGGACAGGGTCTCACTATGTAGTTCATGCTGGCCTTGAACTCACTACATGGCCCAGGCTGGCCTGGAGCTTGCCAATCTTGCCTCAGCCTCCTCAGGGCTAGGATTCAATTCCCAGTACCGAATACGCAGGATGCCACCACGCTCTGGCGTTCTTGCCTTTTAAAAACAAATCAACCTCACTGTGCTACATTGTTTTCTCTTGGCCTCATGTTGTTTCTGAGATGTGGCTATATTGACCCTTCTTCCACTATATGGTGTTCTGTCCCCTCACTGTCCCACAGCTGTGGCAGCTATCGCCTATAGCTGGATTGTTGGTTTGTTGCTCAATTTTTCCTACCAAAAATCTCCCATGATGAATTGTTTCCCTGCACATCTACCTGCAAGTGTATGTGAAGATCCCGTAACTACTCAACATCTCCGCTCTCCCCACTCCAACCTAGTTTCCCTGGCCAAGAATGACTGGCGAAAAGGAACCTGGAAGCCCCACAGAAGCGACTTCCAATGGCACCACCTATAAGCCCAGCACTCTGGGAGGCTGAGGGGAGGAAATTGACACATTCAAAGCCAGCCTGGGCAACTTAGCAACTGAGTGAGAACTTGTCTCAAAATAATAAAAATAAGTGATCAGGGTTGTACTTCAGTGTGAAAGCCCCGAGTTCAATCCCCAGTATTGCAAAAAACGAAAAGGGGTGACCGTGAATCCGTGCTGCACCCTGCCCCTCCACTCTTGACCGTAAGGCACTGGGCAAGTGGCAAGCTGACCCCCGGGGCCTTGGGCCTCTTCTGTGAAAAGGAGGATGGGCTGCCTGATGTGGGGAGGCCAACGTGAAAGAACTCCAGTAAAGAGTTAATCGTGGGGAGGCGCACAAGGTTGAGGCTGGCCTGGGCAATTTATGGACATCGTCTGGAAATCAAAACATTAAAAATAAATGGCTGAGGGGTAACGTAATGATAGAGGACCTGAGGTCCTGAGTTTGACTGCCCAGGGCCACCAAATAAATAAACAAACAAACAAGGTTCAGAGGACAGGTAGTTCCTAGAGGGTCTGCCAGCACTGTTTATTCCTCCCCAGCCCAGAGCACCTGCCGCAGACCAGGCCCTGTGTTCCGCCCTGGGCTTCTGCAACCCCTCTAAGCCCCACCCCGCCCCCAACAAGCTAAGAATAGAAGCTCAGAGGGGATGTTTCGCCTAAGGCCCAGGAAGGGCACAAGCCAATCCCAAGACCAGCCACACAGACTTGCCTGCAGCAGGCCACCGCACTTGGAACTCTGGATCCCCCAAGCTTCTTCCCCAAGACTTGGTGATGGGGCGGGTAGAGGTGGGGCTTAAATCCGCCTCTTCCCCCCTCAAGCGGCTGTGCCTCAGGAGGATTGTGGCTGCCACAGGTGCAGGAGCAGTTCCCCTCGGCTAGCCTGAAGCCACAGGCAGGGGCTGCCCAAAGGGCCCAGCAGTGAAGGCTACTGGAGCCCATCTCCGGCAAGCCGGGCAGGAAGTGGGGTGGGGTTTGGGGTGGGATCTGATAACCCAGGACTGCTGCAGCCCAGATTCATCAACCTACTGAAAGAAGATGCCTGGGGGTACAGGAATTTTCCTAGCCCCTCAGGCCACGGTCCTCCTCCTCTTCATCTTGCTGTCTGCAGCCTGCTTGGGTATGTGGCCAAAGGGCAGGTGTCGGGGCCTGGGGAGGCTGGAAGGAGGGCACAGGCAGGAGGAAGGGTGCTGTAGGGGAGAGGAGTCAGAAGAAGGGCGCACGGGGGGGGGGGGACGTCCCATGTGGAAAGCACGCACACCGGTCAGTTTGGGGGCTAGAGGTTTGATTAACCCAATATGTCCCCACTGCGGCAAGATAAAGCCAGCGGGGTGTCCACCGCACCACGGAGGAGGGCAGGATTGAGAGTCCCATCCCCCACCCAACCTTTGTCCGCACAAGTCAGAATAAGGAACTAAGGTGGTTCTCACTGAGCACCAAGGCTGGGGACAGGAAGGGGACTTGGGGGAGGCAGTGAGCATCAGAGGAGAGAAAAAGCTGTCCCCTTCCCTGCCTTATATCTCAGTGGCCCCCTGTGTAAGCCCTTTCTCTGTAAGGGGAACAGGGTGTGCCTCGTTCACCCTTCCTCCTCGCCAGCCCTTCCCTGCCCCCACCCAAGGCCAGCTGACTGGGACTGTGACTGCGCCTGAAGTTCAGACAGGAAGGTCACTCACCCAAGTGACACTAGGAACAGTGATCAGAGCTGTCTTAAGCCCGTGACCATGAGGGTACTCAGCCTCGTTCCCACCTCTTCCTACTCACTTCCTGACCTCCCTGCAGAAGCCAGGAGCTGGCCATGTGGACAGGCCTGTGGAGGCCGGGAGCTGAGGCCCCAAACAACCGCTGTCTCAGAAACACCCCTGTCTCCTTCCAGCTATGCCCCCTCCCTTACCCTGTGGCCCAGCCCGAGAAGGACTGAACCCACCTCCGACCCCCAGGCTGCCACAGGAAGGATACAGAGAATGAGGGTTGCCCCAGGCTCCCACACAGGAGGGACACCTCAGGCTGAAGACTGCTCTGCTGTCCCAGGCAGGGACAGGCCACAGAGCTGGGAGTTTGTGCTCTAGGGCCACTCCCCTCCCTGGGCCTCAGCCACCTTGCTGTACAAGGGACCCTAGTTCTCAGGGTTCGGGGTTGGTGACACAAGGTAAAGTGCCCTGTGCACAGCTGACCTGAGGCACGGAGACCATGGTGGCCTTCAGGAGGGCAGCTGCCTGAGCTGACTCAGGAGGACCTCTCGGCAGGAGCACTTCAGCACCAGGAAACCAGACATCCAAAAGCCAGGGCGCACGTCACAAGGCTGACATGCAGCAGAGGCTGGGGCTTTAGAGGGACTCACCCACCATACTCTCCTCCTGGCTGTTGACACCCCACACGCAAGGACTGATGTCACTGCCTGGCCACTCCTGGGGAACACCACAGCGGCAGGAGCCAGGGCTGAGGATGGCGGTGCTGTCTCTAGTCCCTGACCCACTGGCTACTTCTCAACAGGACCTGGGTGCCAGGCCACCCTGTGGGTGCACCACGGCCCAACGTCAGTGACGGTGAGCAACGGGAACCAGGCCCACCTAGAGTGCCAGAACAATGGCAGCGAAAAGTCCAACATCACTTGGTGGTACATCCCCCCGGGCAACTCTTCATGGGGCCCTGTGTTCCTGGGTGAGAGCAAAGGCCCCAAGGGTGAGTGGATCATCCGCAGCGTGAACAGGAGCCACGGGGGCATATACCGCTGCCGCGTGCAAGACCAAGACACATTGTTGCACTCCTGTGGCACCTACCTCCGCGTGCGTGGTGAGTGGCTCAGAACCCGGCCCCAGTTTGCCTGCTCCAGCTGGAACAGGCTTTGCAAGTACTTGTGTTGAGTGCCTTCCTTGTGTGCTTGGAATGGGCCACTACTGTAGGAGGGGGACTTCCAGTGTAAGGTGGGGATGCTGGGATGGCAGGAGGTGCAGGCCTCTGAGCAGCACCTGCTCCTCACAGATCCACCCCCCAGACCCTTCCTGGCCATGGGAGAGGGGACCAAGAATCGCATCATCACAGCGGAGGGGATCATCCTGCTGTTCTGTGCAGTGGTTCCTGGGACGCTGCTGCTGTTCAGGGTGAGCCCCCGAGGGACCCAGAGTCAGTGCGCAAGGGCCTGGGCTGCTGTTCCCAAGGGTTCCCCACTCAAAACTTGGGAAACACAATGCACCCACCTCCCAGAGACTGAGAGTTAAATGAGCCAAGGCAATGAAAGGGTTTTAAATGGGCTGTACTCACTGATTCTCCCTCCTGGCAGCCCCACTGTTGCCCTGCCCACACCCCAGAGCACTGTCCCCAAAGACGCAGCAGAGACCAAGGAAGAAGGGGGCTGGGGGTCCTCCCAGAGTCCTCTGCTCCTGCCACTCCTTGGGCCACAGAGAATAGTAAGACAGAGCAGCCAAAATGACACTAGCTCTGGACCCAGAGAGGCCTGCCACAGAGTGGATATGTGGGATGTCCCCTCCCCTGCTGGAAAAACACCTCCTAGAGGCATCCAGGCGCATCTGCAAAGCTATTCGTCCCTCCTCCTCACCCCCACAGAAGCGCTGGCAGAACGAGAAGTTTGGGGTGGACCCCCGGGATGACTATGAAGATGAAAATCTTTATGAGGTGAGCAGAGGTTTGGGAATGGGCAGGGTAGGGGCAGGTGTGCTTCGGATCCCCTGCTGGGGGTTGATGGCAGGAGGGGCAGGCTTTGGGGTACTGATGTCCACTGCCATGTCCCCCCCAGGGCCTGAACCTCGATGACTGCTCCATGTACGAAGACATCTCCCGGGGCCTCCAGGGCACCTACCAGGATGTGGGCAACCTCCACATTGGAGATGTCCAGCTGGAGAAGCCATGAGCACCTCCCCCACACACCGGGAAGCCCCCACCTGCTGTGCACCCGCACCAGTGTCTCCCCTTACTCTCCTGGAACATCCCTTCTCCTCCCCCAGGGTCCCAATGCCCACCTCAACCAGTCCTCCCCCTGCTGTCTTTCCCAGGTTCCCTCCCCAGTGGGTAATGAGGCCTTAATCGCTGCCTCTAGAGGAGCTGATTGCAGCAGCCCCCCAGATCTGTCACAGCCACTTAGTGATAATAAATCCTTCCCAACTGCAGACCTTGGCGGGAGTCATGGATCTCATGGGGGTGAGTCTCCCTCCTTCCCCGGGATCCAGCCTAGGCCTCCTCCTCCTTCAGGCCCAGGATTCTGTGCCTAACCCCTCTCTTACCCACTCTCCACACCTGGAATCAAATAGCCAATCTTAGTCTCCTCCAACCCCCCAAAAAAACAGGAAGTCCCTTGGGTAAGTCTCCACCCCTAAAAGGGTGCCCCTCTACTGCCCCACCCACACCATATCTTTAAGCAAAGTTTTTTTTGAGATAGGGTTTTGATATGTAGTTCAGGCTGGCCTTGAACTATTTAGCCAAGCCTTTCTTTGAACTCACAGAGAGCCTCCTGCCTCAGCCTCCCAAATGCTGGGATTACAGACATGCACCATCAAACCTGGCATTACCAACACTTTTACATGTAATAAGCTCTGGAAACGGGACTATCTTGTGGGCTGGTACTAAAGTCCCCCACGGGTTGACTTGCAGAGGTGGACTGAGAGTCTGTAGCTCCAACTTGGGGATGGGGTAGAGACAGTGACAGAGAGGCACAGTGACAAGTCCCTGGCATAGGGGGGAGAGCAGCAGCGATCCTGAGAGACAGTGCAAAAGAGGACGCAAGTGCAAAGAGAGCGGGTCGGGAGCCACAGGGCATTGGAGAGACAGGGCTGTGGAGACAGACGCTGAGGGAGAGAAGGGTCCGCGGAGGCTGACCCCGGAGACTCGAGGGAAAGCAACAGTTGGGAAAGGGGCGGAGCTCCAGGTCGGGATGCAGAAGATGAGGTCGCAGAGGGGCTGTGAGGGAGAAAGGGAGAGGAGGAAGAGCAGCAGAGGCCGGGGAGGAAAAACCTCCGCCCGAGGAAGGGCGTGAGACAGGGTCCCGGAGGAAAGACGGTGCGCGGGGAGGCTGCGGCGCACGGCGGCGTGCACGGCGGGTCTAGCGGGGCGAAGCCGCCCGGGCCGGGGACGCGAGGGCCGGAGAGCTAGCGCCCGGCGCGCCGACAGACACACAGACAAAGCCGGGGAGCCGGACAGGGCCGGGCGGGGCCTGTACCCCAGAGAAAGGAGGAGCCGGCGGGCGGCGAGAAGGGGAAGGAAGCGGAGGTGCCGGGCGGGCGCGGGGCGCAGGCAGGAAGCGGGGAGGGGCGGCGAGGCGGGGGCCTCCGGAAAAACGCCCCGACTTCCTGCCCCGCCGAGCCAGGAAGCGGGAGCCGGGACGCAGGGCCGGGATCGCCGAGCCCGACCTCGGGCGCCCCGCCGGCCACCTCCCCGCGCCGACACCAGGTACGCGGCCTGGCCCCGCCCGGCCTCCTCCCCTCGCGGGCTGGGGAAGTGGGGGAGGGACCCGGGACGCTGCGGGCCGCCCAGGGGCCTCCTGGGGCCGGCAGCCAGCGACCGCCTCCGCGCGGCCTCAGTTACCCCGTCTGTCCAAGGGGGCAAAGAAGTGACTCACATTTGCCAAGAACCTAGTAGATGGAGACGAACGGTGCGAGGCCGGGGTCACGTCTCTCAGTGGTTTGTCGGAGGGTGGAGGCTCACGCCGATTGTGCGGGTGGGGAAACTGAGGACCAGGGAGCCTGAAATGACTCGCGGCGCGCACACACTTTGTGAGACCGTGTGCAGTTGGGATTTGAACTCGCAGGTGCTTCCCGCTAAGTCCTGCCTTCCGACCTTAACGTGGTTTGTGTTTTATGTCCACCTAAAAAGAGAAAACAGTAACACCCTGAGCCCCTGGGGACCTGAGTTTCACAGAGCTTTTGAAAGGGTTTTTGTGTCTGTGACTTGTCTCACTTCGAACTCAGTATATGTACAGCCCAGGGTAACCTCAAACTTTCTGTAATCCTCCTGCCTCAGCCTCCTGAGTGCTGGGATTTACAGGTGTGAGCCACTACTCCCAGTTTAAAGCGTTTTAGGGAAGCTGTTCTCAGGGTCATTAACTATACCCTGGAACGTGGGTGTAGGGAAGAGAGCTGGAAAGACTGAAGCTGGAGAGACGTAATTGCTTTTTGTTTTGGTTTGAAAGTTACTTTGATGTCAGGCAAAACTATGTTCAAGCCCAAGATTTTGCTCTCCTGCTCCAGTGGAAGGAGATGACAGGGCTGCAGAGGGAATTGATGTACGAGCTTTGAGGATTCAGCTGGTCCCCAAGTTGGAGAGGCCAATGGGGCGGTGAGGCTTAGCGCAACATCAGATTTGGGGTTGCAGTAATTTGGAGATCGGCGATTGAACTCAGCACCGCCGGCCGGGGAGGGAGGCGGGGCCCGGAAGAGTGACAGAGGCAGTAGAGATGCGGAAACGCCGGCCCTCCTAGACAGGCCAGAGCGGGTCTATCTGGCCAGCGTGGCGGAACAGAGCGCTAGAGAGGCCGGAGGAGGAGTAGAGTCACTAGAGCAAGAGCCTAGCACGAGCACTGCTAGAGCGGCGAGCGGGAGGAGTGGAGCTGGGCGCAAAGGTGGCCTATGAGACTGCTAGAGAGACTCGGCGGCGGGGGTGGGGAAGTCTGGAGCCCGCGCGAGGAGGCTTCGATTCCTGCGGCTGCAGCGTCTTCTCTTCCCACCGGAGCAGGTGAGGGACGCGGCCCCCGGCGGACGTAAGACCCTGACTCTGCAAGTCATCCCCAGCTGTGCCCAGCGCCACTTCCACTGTAGAATTTGGGGCTGGGGTAGACCCGCCACGTCTCATCTAAGATTTGGGGTACGTGAAGACCCGCCACTTTCCACATAGGTTAGAAGACCTCACAGATCCTCCAGGTTCTGGCTAGCCTTCCACAGGGACCTGGCTTCTTACAACGTGGAGTTTTCATAGCTCTAGAGTCCAGGGCCTACAGGGGCCCAGCACAAGGACTGAACGCACCTCTGTAGAATTGCAGACCTTGAGACCCATAACTCACCTCTATAGAATTCAGCTTCCCATTTCAGTCTCCAGATGTTCCCTACGCTGGCTACTTTATTTGTAGAATCTTGATCCATTTGATCCCGGCGTTCTTTAGACGGCGTGTGTCAAATAGAATCCAGGGCTGTTTATACTGTAGGGGCTCACTTGAGGTTCTGCAAGGATCGCAGAGGTTCTTAGAGACCCTGAGTCATCTGCTCAATAACTTACAGACCCTCAGCCCCGCGTAAATCCCAGACACCCACGTGCACGCAGTTTGCTCCAGGACCCCTCACTCCATCCCTGGACCTTAAACCTGTCTCTGCCCCTCAGCCTCCTGCTCACAGTGCTCCCTCTGCTGGACCTCGGCCTTTATAGGTTGCCTATAGATCCATCTTCTCTGACAGCTTCACTGTAACTCCCCTGACAGCCTCTGTAGGACTCCCTCTCACCCCACTACCAGACCTCTCTGAGCCCCAGGTCTCTGTGAAACACCTAAGTCCAACCGGTGTTCCTGCCTAGGGCACAGCAGCCACATACCGCTGACTTTTCCAGACACTGTAAGGAGACCTGATGTGGCTAAGAGGTTTGATTCAGATTTTAGTCTTTGAAGGATGGAATGAGGTGGCCAGATCCCCAGACTATGAAGCAGCGCAGTGTGTTACATGCTTAAAGTATAGAGCCAGGCTCTCAGGGTGTGAATCTCGCTCTGTCTCTTAGGAGCTATGCTTCAATTTCCAACTCTGTAGAATGGAGATAAGAGTAATAGGAGAGCCCAAGAAAATAAGAAAAATAAAATAAACCGGAAGAATACTGGCCTAATGAAGTCATCGAGACCATTAAATGAAGTAACACCTGTAGAGCAATAATGGTGTGCCTGACACGTACTAAATACACCTTAAGTGTTAGCTATTATTTTGTATTATTGTGATGAGAGAAAAGAAGATAGTGCTTAGCTGGGCGCAGTGGCACACACCTGTAATCCTAGCTGCTGGGGCGGCTGAGGTAGGAGGGTTGGAAGTTTGAAGCCAAGGGCCAGGGATGTAGCTGAGCAGCACAGGCGACTGCTTGGCAAGCGCAAGATCCTGCGTTCAATTCCCGGTACCAAAAAAAAAAAAAGTTTGAGGCCAACCTGGGAAACTTAGCAAGGCCTTCTCTCAAAATAAAATTTAAGCCAAGCATGGTGGCCCGAGCCTGTAATCCTAGCACCCAGGAGACTGAGGCAGGAGGATCATTGTGAGTTCGAGATCAGCCTGAGCTACAAAGTGAGTGCAAGGCCAGCCTGAACAGCAGTGAGACCCGGTCTCAAAAAGACAAATAAAAGAAAAAAAAAAAAGTAAAAGGTCTGGGAATATAGCTAATTGATGGAGCACTTGCCTAGCATGTGTAAGACCCAGAGTTCCATCCCTGAACCACAATAAAAAGGGATAATGCTTGTCAAGTACAGGATTTGAGGCCTGTCACTGAGCATTTTTTCGATGTTTAGCTTTGCTTGATTTTGCAGGGCTGGGGATCGAACCCAGGCCTCGTTCATGCTAGACAAGCATTCTACCACTGAGCCACACTCCCAGCTCCTCTTTAGTTCCTTGGGGATCTCCCTGCCTCAGTTGAACCTCTCTAACCCCAAGTGGGACGTAATAGGCCCCCCCGTGTCCATGGCAGCTGGCCTAGTGAAGGCATCTCTGTCTCTTGTGGGAGTGAGACTAGCATGGGGGTGATTGCGGTTTGGGGTGTTCACTGAGTCCTTAATGGCAAGCCCTGGGAGCAAGGCCTAGCACACTGTGAGCACTGGGTGACTTTAGTCCTCATAATAAATAATTACTACTTTTTTCTGCTTTTGTTTGCAAATTTATTTACATGAACATTTAACAAACACTCAGAACTTCAAATTACCCAAGCCTGGATGGTGGACAGATACACTTTATGAAAAAAAAAATAAAAATCATGCCTTCTTGGGTGAGCCCACAGGATGGCATTTGTTTTTTTTGTTTTTTTTTTTTTTTTTTTTTTTTTTTTTTTTTTTTTTTTTTTTCCGGGACCGGGGATCGAACTCAGGGCCCTAGTGCTCAGCGGCAAGCACTTAGCCCACTGAGCTGTACCTCCAGCCCCACAGGATGGCATTTGGACACTCCAGGAAGCATCATTATGTAGTAATCATAATAAAAAATCGTAGCTACCATTTATTGACTGCTAAGGAGGAGGCCCAGGGAAGAGGGAGAAAGGTGGGTCCCAGGCAGTGAGAGCTATGAATAGCTTTGGGGTGTGGGGAGCCACCTCCTACTGGTCAACCCCATTTCTCTTTGCACAGCTTCCTCCCATCCCCCAGGGCATTAGTCAGACTAATCAGGGACGCAGATGTCCTTGGAAAGACTGAGGCAGAGATGAGAAAGAGAAGGAGTTGCGGAGAAAGGAGATGTAGCCGGAGAGTCAGGGAGATGGAAAGACAGGCACCGACAGGAAGGAGGAAGAGAGAAGAGAGGCAGAAATGGAGGAGGACAGGGAAGAGAACTGAGGAACCAGGGAGGAGAGACAGACTCCAGATGGACAGTGTCCGGGAGCGGGCAAGACAAGGCAGGGTAGAAGAAGGGAGATGTGCACATCTTGGGAGTACGCAGTTGAGGACCCCGGTTCTGGGGACCGGAAATCAGGAAAGATGGTAGCGGTACCTGAGGAAAAGTAGAACCTCTGAGTTGGGGCCTTCGGGTCCTTGAGGGGTGCTTCAGAGTTTTGTTTTCTTTCTTGGAGTGAGTTGGAGGTTGGGGGTTTGCCCTTTGACTTCCTGTCACAGGAAGTGGGGCTGGTGGGTTCAGAGGCAACATCCTGGCCCAGCCCTGTCACAGACCAGAGAGAGCCCCCCACAGCCCAGTCCTTTCCTTCTGCCCTACCCTTTAACCTTTCCTTCCACTGCTTGTCTGGGCCCTGCTGTCTTGGGGAACAACCCCCAGTGCCTTGGTCCCTCCTCCTCGAGGGAGCCCACATTGCCTGTCATCACACACCGCCCTCTGAGGGACCCAGGCCTCTAGGCCTCCAGCCTACACGCCCCGCCAGGCTTCAGTCCTTGGGCTCCCCGCCCTCTGGCTGGCCTCTGAAGGGCTCTTTGTGCGCCACAGAGGCCCCATTGAGCTGCAGAGGCTGGGATAGGGGGTGGCTGTTTACTCACCTTGGCACCTGGGCCAGGAATCTGTGAGTAACCGCCTCTGTGCGCCTCCTCCCGCTGCCCTGAGCCGCCCTAACCACAGCCCCTTCCCTCCCCAGCCGTGCAGAGCCCTGGCCATGGAAGACGTTGCCCCTCGGGCGGTGGTGAGTGCAGAGAGCAGGCGAGCAAGGCTGAGAGGACTTGGGGCCTAAGAGTTAGGGAGACCCGTGCACTGAATCCTACCCTTCCACAGGCCCCTGGGCCCCCCCGGCCTGGCCTGGTGCCTGTCAGCATCATCGGGGCTGAGGATGAGGATTTTGAGAATGAGCTGGAGACGGTGAGCAAGATGGGGTGGACGGGAGTCTGTCCTATCCCAGTACTGTCCCTCCCGCCGCAGGGCCTTGTCCATCCTCAGAGGTGTCCCCACTGCCCACCCCTCACCTTCCTGGCACCAGCCTCCTCCCCGCCCTCAGTGCCTCCGTCCAGCATGGACTGCACCCTGCCTCCTCTAGCCCCAGTTTGCCACTGTCGCCTGCATGGATCCTCATTCCTCCTCTCCTAACTTCCGCCACTGATGTTCACATCACACCTGAAACGTTCTCCCCAACCACCTGCCCTTGCTGTCACTGTGACAGCTTAGATGCGTCACCACTTCCAGGACCTTCCCCAGCTTGGCTGCATTTGAAAGGTGCTAGGGACCAAGCAAGGTGAAGCCCAAGGCCCCCCTCTACCCCCGTGGCGCTCAGCTTCCCTTTCCGCACCCAGCACTCCGAGGAGCAGAACAGTCAGTTCCAGAGCTTGGAGCAGGTGAAGCGGCGCCCGGCCCACCTCATGGCCCTCCTGCAGCACGTGGCCTTGCAGTTCGAGCCAGGACCCCTGGTGAGGGTGTGGCTAGGGAGGCCAGGGAGGGGTGAGGCTGGGATAGGCCAGGGCTTTCAGAGGGCGAGACCAATGGGGCGGGCTGGAATGGTCTGGGAGCCAGCTCCAGAGCACACAGCACTCGATCAAACAGCCAACAGCAAACAGCGCGCACAGCCCGGACAACACACACAGCAGAACCGCAGAGCGTGCAGACAGCGGCAGGAGACCCGGCAGTGTGGCTGAAACCATGTCCTGTCCCCTTCCTGCCCGGAGCAACCTCAGTAACAGTGCCCTTCCCACAGACCCTGGAGGGGGACCGAGGGAAGCTTTCTTGGCAGATATCACCAGGGCTGGTGCTTGGGGAAAGCTGCTAGTGATCCCAGGCCTTAGACGGCACCTGAGCCTTGATTCAGAAATAAAGAGACCACCGCAAGCAGCCCCTCGGACAGGCAGGATGGCATCGTTAACCCAGAAACCTCCTGCACCAGTTAGAAGATACCTGGGAATTGTGTGTTCGGGACCATGCAGTGAGAAACACCTGCAGAATCTAGAAGACTGATTTAGGAAGGAGAAGCCGCAAGATTGGCTAACGGGTCTGTAGACAAGGACCTCGTCCCTAAATGACCCAGTGTAGCCCAGCCCAAGAGGCAGGGGATATTCAGAGCATTGTGCAGTGGGATATTCACACTAAATCCCCCCAGAAAAATAGGACACACACAAAAAAATGGAAATTAGCAGTCTGTCCCCTGTCTGCATTCTCCAGAGAAGTGCTGCCCCTCTGTGTATAAGCCCCATCTGGTGACACAAGAATCAGAACCTACCCCTCACCCCCACGCTCCCCCACGAGCTCTCAAGGTCTTTATATTTCTAGACAGTATGGTGTGGCAGAGACCGGCTGCGGCCCTTGGATTCCAACTTTGCCACCTACCAGCTGTAGGACCTTGAACAGTCTTCCTGAGCTCAGTTTTGCATCTGTGAAATGGGGATAAGGGTGGTCCTTATGATTTGAGCAGGTTGGTTAATGTATGCCAAGGCTTTAGGACTATGTCTGGTATACACCAAGCCCTCGATGTAGCCGGTAATCATGGTGGCAGTAGCAGTAGTAATAGTAGAGAGGACCACAGAGAACCACATCAAAGGGGGTAAGATTGGGAAATGCTCCTAACGGTGGCCCTGGGGAGACTGCAAGGGAGACGGGACTTGGAGGTAGGGGTAGAGACCAGGGAGGGCTTCTCAGAGGAGGTGGCATGGGGTAGTTTAGGGGCTGGGAGGGAGGAGAGCCACATTCTTTGTCGCTCCAGCTTTGCTGCCTGCATGCGGACATGCTGTGCTCCCTGGGCCCCAAGGAAGCCAAGAAGGGGTTTGTTGACTTCTACCACAGCTTCCTGGACAAGACCGCGGTGAGAGATGCCTTCAAGCTGCCCCCGACCCCAGCTCCTTGTTGGCTCCTTGTTGGCAGTGTGAAGGGCATCCCGGCCTGGGGCAGCTGTCAGCCTGGTCCCTCTGCAGCATCCCTCAGACCCTCACCCCCACCAGGCTTCCTGGACTGCACCTCCATCCCTCCCAGGGCCTCCTCTCACTCAAGTCTCTCCCTGAGCAGGTGCTGCGGGTACCAGTCCCCCCCAGTGTTGCCTTTGAACTTGGTAAGGACACAGGAGGGCACTGGGGATGAAAGAGGGCCTTTGGCAGGATTGCCTGCCAGGAAGCCTGGGCTAGAAGTCAGGATTCTTTCTTGGTGGCGGTCCGTGGAAGCATGGCTGTCAGAGTCTGTGGGTGGGTGGGGCCTGTGGTCCAAGCAGGTCTGAGCCAGGCCCAGGGCACTGTTCCCCAGCACCACATGTGTCCCGCAGACCGCACACGGCCTGATCTCATCTCTGAGGACGTCCAGCGGCGGTTCATGCAGGAGGTGGTGCAGTTTCAGCAGGCAGCCGTGGGCCGGCAGCTGGAGGACTTCCGCTCCAAGCGGCTCATGGGCATGACCCTCTGGGAGCAGGAGCTGTCCCAGCTGGAGGCCTGGGTTGGGCGTGATAGAACCAGCTATGAAGCCCGGGAGCGACACGTGGCCGAGCGGCTGCTGAGCCACCTGGAGGAGATCCAGTGAGTGGGCAGCGAGTGGGTACCCTGTGCCACCCCAGCAGGTTCCACCCCCCAGTTTGCTGGTGCCCTCCTAGTGTTGGGGTGCCTTTCTTAGCAGTTGGACTCTTTCCCTTTCCTGGGTCTTCCCTTCCCAACTGTGGAGCTCCCTTGCAGTTTATGGGTCTTCTCCATGGGTTTGTGTTCGGGCTTGGCACTCGATCCTCCCCGTGCTTCTCATCCATTGGGGATGAGAGAGCTGTTGTGACGGACCTTCCCAGGGGTGGCAGGCCCCCTCTCTGCCGCCCCTTCCCTCCCTACCCCAGGACAGTGACATGGAGGTGTGTGCAGGATAACAGTGACCCCGGGCTGTCCCACTTTGTCACTCTGTTTTTTCTTCCCGCAGACATACCATCTCTAGCGATGAAGACAAGAGGTGATGGGGTAGAGACCGTGGTGGGGAGAAGTGGTTGGCTCCCTGGGACTCCCTGCCCCTGTCCTGTGGGACTTTCCCCTCTTCCCCAGAGCCCCTGGAAGTGGTTGTGGGATGGGCAGGTAGAGGCCAGTATCCCTGTACCTGCATGTGTATGAGGGGGCCCTCACCAGTTCCACTCTGCAGTGCTGCTGTGGTCACCGCCATCGGCCTGTACATGCGCCACCTTGGGGTCCGGACCAAGAGCGGGGATAAGAAGTCAGGGAGGAACTTCTTCCGGAAAAAGGTGCTGACCAAACTTGGCTCTTTCTTCCCCAGACACCCCCTGGGGGATCTGTGAGAGCTGGATATTGGGGTTCCCATTCTGCTTTGTTCTGCTTTGTGCGGCTTGGAAATGCTACCGTCCCCTCCCCCACCCCCTGCAGGTGATGGGGAACCGGCGGTCGGATGAGCCTCCCAAGACCAAGAAAGGACTGAGCAGTATCCTAGATGCCGCCCGCTGGAACCGGGGAGAGAACCAGGGTAAGGTGACCCTTGCCTGTGCCCTGTCCTCCCCTCTGTAGGTGACACTCACCTCACTGTCCCTCTCTCCTTTCAGTTCCAGATTTTCGACACCCCAAAAGCGAGGTTGATGGTAATAGACCTGTAGTCATCCATCCTGGGACCTTAGGGAAGAGGGCCTCAGGCCTGGACCCCTGGTTCTGAGGAGGAGGGTTGGGGCCTGGGCCTGTTGATTTGAGGGAGGAGGGCTCCCCCTGTGATATGGTTGTGGATTGGAATCCTGCTATCATTTCTCTTGCTGTCTCCCCAGCCGAGAAGCCAGGCCCTACCGACCGGAAGGGAGGCCTGAGCGTCTCCTCTCGGGACCGGAGTGTAGGGGGTCCTGGCCAGGACACCCCTGGGGTGTCTCTGCACCCTGTTTCTGGGGATAGTCCCGACCGGGAACCTGGTGAGTTTCCGGGCCTGGGGCGGAAGTGCCATTGTCGGGGCTAAGCCTTCCCTTGCCTTCGCCCCTTCCCAGCCTCCCATGTTAATTACCATGGTGGCTTCCTTCATGGGCTCTGACTTGCCTCCTGGTGCCAAGTCTTCTCTCCTTGCGCCGCCTTTCCATCCAGCACTGGGTTTGGTTTCCCAGAACCTCTCTGAGTGGTGGCGGGTCAGTCCTCTGAACATTTCTGTACTGTGGGTGGTGAGCGCCACAGCCTGTTTCTCACACTGCTCAGAACTGTGTGGTCCTCAGCCCCTCGGGTCTCATGCAGCTGCTTGTCCTGCCCTGGGTTCAGATCCCCACTTCGAAGCTTACACACGTCATAGTTTAGAAACCACGCCCTTCTCTGAGCCCTGTCTTCCTCCCCTCAGACAATGAGCGGGCTAGTCGGGTGACATGGGGGATATGCTGTTCTCCAGCACCTCCATCCACTTGGCTCCAGCCGCCCCACGCCATGTTCTCAGCGGTCTGAACATCTGTCTGTCTGTCTGTCTGTTCCCCTTTGAAGTCTGATTGGAACCACTGTGTGCTGTCTGCCAGACACTGGGTGCTTTAGCCCCCCACTCCACAGCTGGGGACACTGAGGCCCCCGGGGGGTGTCCCCCGTCTCAGCAGTCTTCCAGCCAGCCTCACATCCGTTTCCGCTGCAGGTGTGGATGCCCCGCTGGAGGTGGGGGACCCGCCGCCACAGGGCCCAGTGAGCCTGGAGCCTTTGGTGCCCCCAGAGAGCACGGAGGAGGGTGCCGAGACTGAGAGGTGCCCGGCTGGGGTGCTGCGGCGGGGGCGGGGGTGCTCAGCCCCTTGGGGCTGGGGAGGGCTGTGGGTAGAGTCGCTGCTGCCACTGTGCACCGCCTGCCCCAAGCCGCGTCTGTGCCTGGCCCTTTGCTCCTGCTTTCTCCGGGTCCTCTGCTCCTCTCCTCTCCCTTTTCCTTCTGCTCCTTTCCTTTCTGTTCCTCTCTCCCTCCTTCTCCACGCCGTTCCGTTCTCCACCTTCCTTGGCTCCTTCCCTCTCTCCTTCAGCCCTTTTCTCCCCTTTCCGTCCCCTCCTTGTTGGCTGCTGTTTCTCCTCCCTCTCTTCCCTGTGCCCTCCAGGGCGCCCCTCCCTCCGCCCAGGCCCTCCTGGCTCGGGTGTTCCCCCTCCTCTCCCCTCCCTTACTCTTCACTCCCTCGGCTTCTCCAGCCTCTCTTCTCCTCCCCTCCCCCTCCCCTCCCCCACCCCCTCCTCCTCCAAGCCCCTGCCTGCCGCCTGGCTCCTGCTACTTGTACCCTTCCTGCCCTCTGCTCTGTGCCCTGGGGGCCCTGTCCCCCTCACAGTTGGGGGGCAGGCTCTGCCCCCTGCCTGTCCTTGTGCCGCTGCTTTGGAGGCCCACTGGTGGGGGTGGGGGCAGCTCGGTTCCCTCTGGCCCACTCTGACCCTGTGCCCTCTCTCCCCAGAAAGTGGAAGAGGTGGGTGCCTGGGCCCTGGGTCGGGGGAGGGCTAGCCCCTCCCCCATTTCTCCCAGCCCCCCCTCCCCATGGCCACCCCTTCCCCTTAACCCCCTTCGAGGGGTGGGTGGGACGTCACCCTCCCAGTTGAAGAGCTAAGTATCAAAGTCCTCCTTCCCTCCTCTGTCCCTGCCCCCCCACCTCAGGGAAGGGAGGGGGTCAGTCCTGTGTGCCACACTGGGTCCCTGCTGCAACCCAATTCAGTACCCCTCCTGCTCCCCCTCACCGCCGGCACCCCCAAAATCCCACTGCTCCTGACTCTTCTCTCTCTTCTGTTGCATGTTTTATCTTGGTCTTGGTCATCTCCCTGTCCCTGTCCCTGTCCTGGTCTCCTCTGTCCCTGTGCTGGTCTCTTCTGTTTCTGTCCTGGTGTCCTCGTCCTTGTCCCGGTCTCCTCTGTCCCTGTCCCTGTCCTGGCCTTCCCTGTTCCTGTCCTGGTCTCCTCTGTCCCTGTGCTGGTCTCTGCCATCCCTTTCCCTGTCCCTGTCCTGGTCTCCCTGTCTTTGTCTCTGTCCTGGTCTCCCTGTCTTGTCTCTGTCCTGGCCTCTGCCTCTGTCCTTCACCTCGGGGTCCAGGCTGTCGGGGCGTCTGGGGCGCTCAGAGAGCCTGCGGGTGAGTGACCGCCGCCGGCCTTCCCGGGGCAGCCTCGGGGCTAAGGGCCGGGGTGGGGGCCGCTCCCGGAGCGACGTGGACATGGACCCCAGCTCCGCCACGGCCGTGCTTAGCCCTGCCCGACGAGCCACGTACGTCACCCCCTGCCCCATGCAATGAGGCAACCTGGAAAGTCGGGAGGGGGTTGTTGCCTGAGTCACAGAAGAGCAGGTAGCGGATGCTGAGGTCCCTGAGGCCAGCTGTGGTCATGGGCCTTGGAGGAGGGGTGGGAAACTTCTGTCTAGAGATTTGGGGACTGGCCTACCCCGGGGGCATCCGATGCGAGGCCACAGAGCGAGGTTAACACTAAGGAGCGAGTACTCTTCCACGGGGCGCCCCAAACTGGGGTCGTAGCAGAGCCTCTCTCCACAGCCCGGAGCCTGGAGATGAGGGGGAGCCAGGACGGTCCGGACTAGAGCTGGAGCCCGAAGAGCCCCCTGGCTGGCGGGAGCTGGTCCCTCCAGACACCCTGCTCAGCCTGCCCAAGAGCCAGGTGAAGCGGCAGGAGGTCATCAGTGGTAAGTGCCACGCCCACATCCCCACTGTGGCCAAGGACACACAGGCCAGCTCAGGCAGAGGCGGAGACAGACGCATGGAGGGGGCCCTTCTGCTGTTGATTTACCCTGGAGAGCTTCTGAGGGCAGCTAGTTTCCAGCAGGGGACAGTTGGTTACATACATTGTTAAACAGCCACGAGATGGAGCATGAATGCCACTGTCAAAGAGACATTCCCACGCTGGGAAGAGTATAGCGGAGCACTTGCCTAGCAGGTGCAAATCCCTAGGTTCTATCCCCAGCACCAGAAAGAAGGGAGGGAGGGAGGAAGGAAGGAAGATGGGAAAAAAAGCTAGAAACAGTATATATAAATTGCATTTCTAAACTGGGCATGTCGGTGGATGACTGATCCTAACACCTGGGAGGCTGAGGCAGGAGGATCATGAGCCAGCCTGGGTCACACAAGACCCTGTCTGAGAAAACAAAAACGAAAAATGCATTTCTAGCTAGGTGCAGTGGTATATACCCAGAGTCCCAGCATAGCTGAGGCAGGAGGACTGCCATACCTCAAGGCCAGCCTGAACTACATAGTGAGACCCTGTCTCAGAAAACCAAATAGGGCAGGGATGTAGCTCAGCAGCACAGCGCCTGCCTGGCAAGCGCAAGGTCCTGAGTTTGATTTGTGGTACCCCCTCCCTGCAAAAAAAAAAAAAAGAAAAGAAAAGGAAAACCTAAATAAATAAACAGACAAACAAATCAAAGATTGTCGTGAAGATACAATCATCTTTTTTGAAGATTGTACTGTACTGTGGACACAGGCCACCCACCTACTCGGATTGATAGCGGTGTGATCTTCCTGCTGTAAGGACAGAAGGGTTCCTTCCCAGAGGGAAGCTGGGGGACCAACCACTGTATTATCAGTGCTTGCTTCTGGGTGGAAAGATGATGAGTATGTCATTTCATGTTGATTTTTTTTTCTGTGCCTCCTGATTGTGTAGGAGAGAAGTGTTAGCACAGGTAGAAAAGCTTTGGAAGCTTGCTTGGAAGGTATGTTTATAGGTTGCTCAGTAGTAGGAAATGTGCTCATTCAAAATTTGGGGAGATGCTGGGTGTGGTGGCGCAGACCTGTAATCCTAGCACTCGGGAGGCTGAGTCGAGATCGCTGTGAGTTCAGGGCCAGCTTGAGCTGCAAAGTATATTCAAGGCCAGGCTGAACTTCTTAGCGAAACATTGTCTCAAAAAGACCAAAAAAAAAAAAAAAAAAATTGCAGGGCATGGGCTGGGCACAGGCGGAGCATTTTCCTAGCATGCATGCACACTAGCATATATTCCAT